>CM018033.1:11461379-11661379 GCA_008638375.1 Nyssa sinensis | reverse complement strand
CCACAGGGAAATTTGTCAACCCAAACAAGATAAAAAGGTGTTCGCGATAACTACAACGTGTAGATAATGAGAAAATTAAAATCTAGTCAGTCGAGAACACAATCACTTGATAAAGAGGCAACTTGATAAAGTTGTCTAAAGGAAAAAAAATGTCTGGAAATCCTGTTCCACTTGATGTTAATTCTATGTGAACATCCTCCTCACTACCCAAAATCAAGTTGGCAACAAGCAACTGGTTCACTCACGTCATTCAAGGTTAAGAAAAAGTATGAAATTAATCCGTTCTAGCAACCCAAGAAATAAAACATTTACCCTCCGAAGTACGTACAATCACATTTTTATCGATAATAGTCAACCATCACTCGATGAGTCGTTCAATCAATTTATGCCGAAGAACTCAATCAAATGTAGGCGTGCCCATCACTATACTATCGAGTATGAGTCTATGATTTATCTTCTAGATATCACGAATTTATCAAATCCCTCTAAGTATGTTTCTAGTTCCAACTAACATCACTCAGTTGAGTTCTACTTCAACTGAGCACACACACTTCCGGCGGATAGGAACTCAGTTAAATGTAGTCGTTTGTTGCTCATTATGTGCGATCTTTTTTTTTTTAGATTAAACATTTGATTATGTTTGTTTTGCCTTTTTTTCTATTGTATTGAATCCTTTGCAATTGATTCCCCTTTGTGTTTGTGCTCGTGACTTGTATACTTTTTTCCTTTTCTTGTTTGTGAAAGTAGTACTGTTACTTTCTTATGTTCAAACTTAGAAAGGGATGAATTTTTCAGGCTTAGGGATCAGCCCGATACAAATGAATTTGAGGTTGGATTGGGCTCGGGTTGGGACCTTCGAGCTTAAGGTCTGGCTTGGGACAGACTCATGTTGACCTTCTTAGAACTTGGGCTGAGCCTGGACTGGCCTCACGCCCCAAGTTGTAGCCTTTCTAATATGGCATAGTTGTCAAATTGCCTAGGTAACCCTAGGTGATGGATGTAGCTTACTGCCTAGGAGACCACCCAACCAAAAAACATGGTATAAAAGAGATTTAATAATTATTGTAATTCATAATTTCACACAATCTATTTTATTAATAAGAAATTAAACCAGTACAAATAACATTCTTATTCCTACATAAAAATATGAAAAAAAAACACAATAGAAACTATTACTAATGTTATTTTGTGCTTGCAAACAAACATACACTTTGACGTTTAGAAACATTGTAGTACATGCAAATAAATTAAGTAAAATGAAAAATACAATACAAAGCACTTGAACTCAAATAATAAAATTTGATGATAATTCAAAAGGCAACATTGACCAAAATTGACAAAATTCAGAACAATTAATAACTATTTAAAGGGTCATAAATGTAATTTGATTTATTTTGACAACATGAATAAATAGTTGGGGGATAAGATAATATTAACATAATTTTTTAAAGAGATTTGACTTTAGATATTGTATGTAAATAAAATAAGAGTTGCTATATATATAAAAACTTTAGGTATAAATAATCAATATTTGAAAAAAAATTTAATCTCTCTATGAATTTCACATAATTGATTTACAAATAAAACAAAAGAAATAAAAACAAAAAATATAATAATAAAATAAAAAATTGATTATGTATTAAAATAAGATTTTTTAATAAAAAATTATTATTCACAAATTTTAGAATATATTCAACTTTTAATAAAACAAAATAAAAATGTAATTATGTATTATAATACAAAGTTTTCTTAATTTCAAATCAAATGTTTGGAGTGCGGGTGAATTGGGCGGATGGCCAGGCGACTGCCGAGATATTTGGGTTAGACAGTAATCGTTTAGGCATTTCCCTTGGGCTACGTTTGGTACGCAGGAATGGAATAGAACAGGAATGGAATAACATCAGGAATGGAATAGAGTAGGAATGGAATGGGAATAATTATTCCATTCTTTTGTTTGACTGAATACCTAGTAATGGAATGATAATTTCATTCATGTGTTTGGTTTGAACCATTAAATTGTTGGAATGGAATGAGAATAATTAATTTTATGATAAATAATTAATAATTATATTACTGAATAATTAATATTTTTTAAAAATATATCTTTTATAATATTAATTATTAAAAAATTAAAATAATTATACATATATTTATATATATCCTATTTATAATATTTTTGACAAATATATTTCTAATTGTATTTAAATTAATTAATAATTTTTAAGAAATATAATTAGTTTTATGATAAATAATTAATAATTATATTACTGAATAATTAATATTTTTTAAAAATATATCTTTTATAATATTAATTATTAAAAAATTAAAATAATTATATATATATATATTTATATATATCCTATTTATAATATTTTTGGCAAATATATTTCTAATTTTATTTTAATTAATTAATAAATTTTTAAGAAATATAATTGGTTTTATGATAAATAATTAATAATTATATTACTGAATAATTAATATTTTTTAAAAATATATCTTTTATAATATTAATTATTAAAAAATTAAAATAATTATACATATATTTATATATATCCTATTTATAATATTTTTGGCAAATATATTTGTAATTTTATTTAAATTAGAGTTAAATATATTGTAATTCATCTACATGTATAAAATATTTTTTTATTAATAAAAGTATAAGAAAATTTATAATTATTAATTATAATAATTAATAAATTTTTCATCTACTAAGATTATTAATTATAAGAAAGTTGACTGTACTTGTGGTCGTGGGCTGTAGAGATAGATGGCCATTCCGTTAGGAAAGAAATGGCCATTTCTTAGGTTTTGTCGAGGAATGGTCATTCCTGTGCTAAGTGGAATGGCCATTCCAAACGGAATGGACATTTTAACATATTTAAGCATACCAAATGTGAGAATAGAATAAGAACAGGAATGCTCATTCCATTCCTACTTCCATTTCTGCGTACCAAACGCACCTGGTAGTCTGACACGCAGGATATCGCTCCTAACAACCATACGTTATCCGGCGACGTTTACTCATTTTCTGTACCATTTTTAAACCAAGGAGCTATAATTTGTGGCTCGTAGGATAGCCGTGGAATAGAGGATGACAGTGATGACGATTCAGTGCTGGGTGTCAGTCCCGTCTCACCATGTTCCCCACCGTCCGACCCTTCATGTTTCCCTTCCACAAACTCCACATAAGGTCTCTGAAACTTGTTCACCCCAGTCTTCGACAAGAAGAACTGTTTCTCTCTCCGCAATCTCCACAATTTTTTCTGTTTTGGTTTTCTCAAACAACACTTGTCGGTCAAACCCCACTAATTCTGAGTTCTTCGAGCTCCAAGGCTCAGGTGGAGTCAAGGCCTTGGAGCTCCGCACTGGTACAGGAGACTTTCCCGTTAATGGCGATCAGGTTATCTCTCTCTAAAAGGCCCATTGTTATCTATATATGCATCCCTCTCCCTCTCCTTTTTGATATGTCTCTCTTGGCCCAATTTTGAGTCTGTTTTCTAGTTTTTGTACAGATGAATCTCTATATACTCACGCCATGCACACATACATGTATACATGTACTCAAAAACATTGAAACTGTTAAAAGAAAATACTGCGGGTTAACATTTGAGCAATTGCACTATGCCCAATGTATATACCCAAACCATTGAAAACGTTAAAAGTGAGAAAGTATTGAAATAACATTTGAAAATAAGAGAGTACATCGATGACAATTGAAGTATCTCCAATGACTCAAAATATATTTCACGGTCATCTGTTTAGCATCAAAATTAATTGTTTCAGGTGTGATTGCCTAACTTATGATTTTTTTTTTAAACTTATATATTTATTATTTTGGATAGGTAAGACAGCAAACACCCACTTTATCCCAATTGGGACTTCAACCCTCGACCTACTCTTTGTGAGATGGAGGAGATATCACTCAAGCTAATACTTGGTGGTGTATAATTGCCTAACTTTTGATCATTGCTAGTAGATATAGTCCAATTTGCTCTCGTTACTATGAACAAACATTTTTTTATTGAACAAAGACGCTTATTTCCATATCATTTGAACAACAGATTCAAGTCTTTCCCTAATTGGTTCATCCCCTTCTTTTCCTTCTCCTTTTTTGCTCATTGAAATGAAATCCAAATTTTCTTATGAAGCCATTTATTGTTCCTATCGGTTGAATGCATCTATTGTTGTCAAGCAAAGAGGCTTTTCTTTTTGTCTGATTCTAAGGCTCCAGTCTAAGTTATAGAAACTTCATATTTCTTCTGATCTTCCTGTAATGCATATTCTTTTTTTTTTTTCTTTTTTATTTTTTAAAGCAATCTTGCTGTAATGCATTTTCTAATCTTTGACGGAGAGGAACCTGCAAACCTAAAAGCTTCAAGCAGGGCCTTCAAAAGTGTATTAATTATGAGTGAATGACAGCTTATGTAGTTATGTGAGAACTGTAATTCGAATGGAGTAGCCAATGAAAACAATATGATTTATACAGTTTGGTTTCATGGGCAAGGAAGTTGTTGAAAGTCTTTCAATTTAAGAGAGATTGTTTCTAAGAAGCATGCAAGGAATCAATAAATGAAGTTGATGCATTGCGTTGGCTCCTTGATAGGTAAAACATCTTTGAATTTAGGCCAATTGTCTAGCTACAGCTGGTTCTGAAATTTGAAACTCCAAAAACTCATAAATTCATACACTTGAAGTAAAAGAGGTTGCATAATGCAAAGGGCCTGATGACATCACCCGACGTCAGGCTTCACAACAAATGGTATACACGTTATTTAATTTTATTGTTTTATTTTATATTACACAACTAGAACAGTAATAGATTTTTGTGGACATAGTATCTTCTTAGTCATGAAACCCATTGAGAAAAAAAAAACTTGCTATTAAACTACATGTTTGCAAGTCAAAAATCATTCTTATGGGGGAGGTGGAGGATGTGGTTGCTCTAGCAGGAAATCTTGGATGTTCAATCCAGTCTTTGTTTATCTCTTATTTGGGTTTTCCTCTTACGACAACTTTTAAGGGGACGAGGGCGTAGGATTCAGTTGTGGAGAGGATATAAAAGAGATTGGCGGGATGAAAGAAGCAATACCTGTCCAAAGTGGGTGACTTGACTCTAATCAAAACACTCAATCAAGCCTTTCACTTACTTCATGTCTCTTTTTCCCATCCCAACTTCAGGGTTTGAGAGGTTGGAGAAGCTCTGGAGAGACTTCCAATGGAGTGGTTTGGGTGACGAATCCAAAGTATCATCTTGGACCTTAGAACAAGGTGTGTTCTCCTCTTAATAGTGGGGGTCTTGGTGTTTGCTCACTAAGGCACTTCAATAAAGCTATGCTTGGGAAGTGGCTATGGTGTTTTGCGGTAGAGAATGATTGTCTTTGGCACATAGTGGTGGAAGGGAAGTATGGTATTAGCCAGCGGGATTGGACTCTACGGAGGTGAGTAATTCATATGGAGTTAGTTTATGGAAGGGTATTAGAAAAGGTTGGAATGAGTTTGCGGCACATCTCAGTATGTGGTGGGGAGATGGAATGCGGTTAGATTTTGGCATGACCCTTGGTAGGGATTGCCTATTGAAGTGTAAATTTCTAGGTTTGTTTCACGTTGTGTCAGATAAAGAGGCTTGTGTAGCTGATTATTTGCGAGTTTCAGATCAGGGGATCATGTGGGATCCTTGTTTCTAGAGGGCCTTCTAAGATTGGGAGATGTCTTTGGTAGTGGAGCTGATGGTGTTATTATACAAGGCAGTGTGATGATGGACAGGGAAGACTCAATCACGTGGATGCTAGGTCCAGGGCCTAATGGGAGATTCCAAGTTCGCTTGTATTTCAAGGTGATTGAAGGAAGTAATGGGGCTGAGTTTCCTTGGAAGAGTATTTGAAGAGTTCCAGTACCTTTGAATGTTTTTATTTTTATTCTTTGTATGGACGATAGCCTTGTAAGTGATTCTGACTTTGGATGAGTTGGGAAGAAAAGGAAAACTTTTTCTTAATGGGCATGGTTGTTAGTATCGTACGATACGTTTTGATATAGCAACAAAATGATAGGAGCGTAAATTTGTATCATTTTTGTATGATACAAATTGTGTATCACACGTATTGTTCGATACATGAAACTTCTCTAAATGGCATCGTTTTGCCTTTTTTTGTTTGTTTGTTTTGTTTTCTAAATTGAAATGATGCCATTTCTTTTGTTTTTAATACCATCATTTGCTTTAAGTTGTTCAATCTCACAAGTGGATTAAACGGGAAGAAAAATGAGAATAGACTTGTTGGCAGCTGTGGAACTGCACTGATCGTTGATCGCCTAGACTTACTGTTGACAGATATCTTTGACAAGAGATCTGAATGAAGTCGTGTAGGAGGGACAAAAGAAACCATGTCTCGATCTTCTGTTTGACTGATTTTTTTGCACCGATTGTTGATCCCTCTTGCCTCTCTTGGTCTTTCTTTGTCTGAAACCGCTAAGGCCCTCCATCTTCATTCTTTCCCTTGCTCTGTCTCTCCGTCTTCTATTTTTTTTCCCCAGTACAAGTTACTCATTCTCTCTCTCTCTCTCTCTCTCTTGATGCCCACATCCACAAGTTGACTCTTCTAGAATCTAGAGAGTTCCAAACGTGTGGACTCAATTAAACTCTTTTTTTTTCTTTCTGTTTTACTTTAATGATAGTGGCCACATGCTGCAGAAGACCTAGGTTCATTTGATTTAATAATGATGGCCACTTGGCTTGACTTGGGGTTCATTTACTTTAATAATGATGACCACTTACTTGCATGCTGTGGAAGATTGGGGTTTAATTTGATACTCCCCCCTTCCTATTTTAAGAATCCCTCTTCTTCAAATAAGCTTTTTAAGGGGACATGCATTTAATGTTCATGTTAGTTACTACAACATGTTAAATTAATAAAAAAGGGTAATTTAAAATTTTCATAATACTTTATGCATTGACTTTTTGAATTGGACTATTATTTTGGGACATCAAAAAAAGGAATAAGGGACTCTTAAATTGGAACGGAGGGAGTATAAAATTTATAAATCATATAAGCTCGTGAATGAAAATATTATTTATATCATTTTAAACACTATATATGTATATATTTATATTTATGTGTATATATATTTAAATTTAAAATTTATATTTTTAAAAATTGAGTATATCTTACTATACATGATATATTATGATAAATGATGCACTATTTTTGAAAAACGATACACCTTCCGATACACGTTTTGAAAACCTTGCTAATTGGTGCTACATGGGCAAGAAAGTGGAGGAGTCGGCTAATCACCTTTTGCTTCATTGTATGGTTGCTAGTAATGTTTGGGCCATGCTCTTTACTGTTTTGGGAGTGTCCTGGATTATGCCGAGTTCGGTGTTTGAGCTTAGTTGGGGGCAGCACAATCTTCTAGAAGTGTCTAGCAAGCTTGGAGAGTGGCACTACTTTGTGTGTGTTGCTGTCTTTGGTAGGAGAGAAATTGACGCACTACTTCATTGTATGGTTGCTAGTACTGTTTTTTTTTTTTTTCTTAATTCATATCCCATATACTTATCAAGGAAAAAAAATTCTATCCTAGGCTCCTTGAGTTGGGGCTAATTAAGGCTCTTCTTATTAAACTTAAAAACAATGCCTGAGCTTGGCTCATATGTTACTCGAGTAGGTTTGAATGACGTTCACAAATTGAGACTAGTTTTCATGAAATGGCTGTAACCCCCCTGACCCGCAAGGCCAGACCACGAGGTCATTGGACCCCGAATTGGAAGGTGATTAAGACTAATCATCTTAGTCAAGTAAATAAAATATAGTCCATTTCTTTTAGAGTTGATTTCCTTTAAATCATTTTTCGTTAATTGATTCGGTTCGTTAACATGATTACACTTGTTCAAGTCCCTTAACGGGATTAAATGAAATAGATTACATGAGGTGCAACTAAATCGAAAACGTCCATCAATAGTATATAACAAAGTGCTGTTCAGAGTTGACTCTAATGGTCCAATATACAATATGTACATTATGTTAGGAAGGGTACAAACACCCTTTACAATATAATGAATAAACACAACAGTGTAAACCAATGCTATTTAAGTCTCTGTCCATCTCGTGCTACCCCAACAGTTGTCATCTATCAGTCCAGTACCTGTCATTCCCATGAACAACAAGGGTGAGCCATAATGCTCAATAGGGTTTCTCAAAACACACAAGCATATAACGTGCAAAAACTAATGTTAAGTCCGACAAGGACAATCTCTAATGTTTAGTATGCAGTCACAAGCACACAACAATATCATCTACTAGATCGCAGTTGTAGATATAATAATCAAGAGAGTAAGGCACCACTCCATGTGGTATAACAACAACAATAACGCATTCAGTATAGACATTCAATCATGATACATGTCTATATATATACAAACCTCACGACCCACCTCCATTTCTTGTTCAAAGCAATGAGAGCAGTATATCCAATAGTAATATAACCAGTAATAACCACAATGATTATGCACAATCATTACATAGGTCATCAGGAAGTATAATAGTATATCATGTAACCATAGATTGAGTTTTCTCTCCATTCATCTCATGTTGAATCCTACACTCCGAAAAGTTAGTTTATATACCGGCCCCCCGAAAGGCCTAACGCTTCACGAGCTACTAACTCGTTGGCAATGTGCCGCCACCCGCGTGGGGTTGTGGTCCGAAACCAAAGGGAGACACCATCCTCATTAAAATATATCCACCGGGAAATAACAAAATCTCACTAGCACATACTTTCGCTATTTTATAATTTAATTAATTTCATTTAATTCCCAACCAAGGTATCACAAAATTGCACCACACATGTGGTGCCAAACAATATCCTTTGGCCACACAGGCTCACACTAGAATCTACAACAACTGTCATAGCATACAATACATCAGAATAATAACAGTCATATCCTAGTCGCCGTCTGACTATAGGGAGACACTACTTGTGTCTATCACAATATGCGTTGGATACCTTACACACTCATGGTTCAACTCTTGGGACCACCCCGACCCTTAACACTAAGGTTCCATGTTAATTCTTCAAGTTCTCTTAGGATAATTAGACATTAACCGACATATCGAGTACCCGTTGTCCTAAATGGATATAAAAAACACATTCTTGGGCCTCAAAAACCCTAAGGAGGCCCTATCGCAATGTTTTTGAGTCATTTGAATGCCTTTTAAACCCATAAGAGCATTTTTGAAATTTTACTGGACAAGTTTCACATCTCCCGAGACACTATCCCACAAAACCGATCTTGGAATCGGATCCAGAAGGTCCAAAAATCCCAAGGATACTCTCCTTGTATTTTATTAACTCTTTTAGAAATTTGTTCCATGCCTATGGTAATTTTACATATTCATGTAGGGACCAGTCCCGTGTTCCTGTTTTGTTAATATAATATCATATTTGAATTCCTGGCATAAAAAAACCTTGGAAACATGTCTTCTGAATTTTAATTATGCATCTAATTGTTCAATCTAAGTCTAGAGGTATAATTGTCAATTTACCAATTTAGGTGGGACCATCACCGGATCCCAGTTTGTTCAATCTAACATTACATTTGAATTTTGAGCATCCAAAAACCTTGGACTAGCCCTTTCCGAATTTTAATTAGCCCTTGAATTATTCAATTTATCATCAAGGATATTTTCATTATTTTGCATATTTATGTAGGATCACTTTGGGTCCCCGAATGTTGAAACTTACCCCACCATTGAGTCCGGAATGCCCAAAATCCTCAAGAATGTCTCTTTTTGCATTTTAATTGACTTTATTTTTAATTCTATAACAAGTGAGCTTTTATGTAAATTCCTTAAAATAATTCACTGATTTGTAATTATTCCAATTAACCCAACCCCTTTTTAATTTCCTTTAACCCAATTTCTTATCCCTGTTACCAAACAGACCCACATTGATTTCAATTTCCATTTCTAAAATAGGGATAACCCTATTTCAGTTTTAATTAATTTCTAGCGTCACAATTTAATTGTAGCCAAACAGGCCCCAAAGGTCCAACAACCCATGGTCCCAACCCAAGAACCAAACCGTTGACCGGGCCCGACCTGAGTTGACTAGACTCGGTTGACTGTCAACTCGCCGGCGCCAGTCACCCTCTCCGGTACACTGGAAAATCCCCTTTTCACTCATTTTCTTTGCCTTTTTGTCTCTGACCTTGTTCAACGATGTTTCCTCCAAGGTTCTGTCGGTGGAAGCCCTCCAAATCTCTCAAAGCTGGCGGTTCCCGACTTTTCGGCGACTGCAACACCTCCTCAACTCTCGGTGTTTTGGCTGCCATTTTGACCTTGTTTTGTTCCGTTTGCATTCTAACCTTTATTTGAAACCCCATTGTACCCATATCATGTTTCGAGACCTGCCCAACTCCTCAAGTTCTATCCCATTCCCGATTTGAAATTTTTGGGATCTTCCATTGTCTCCTATGCACAATGACTATTCCGCACGCCCTCACCCATGCATATACACATATATACACACTCTAACTTGCACACAAATGACCCATGCATTGCAGGTCAACCCAATAAGAGAGAACCCATGTTCGGTTCTCTCTCTAGCCTGATCCATAGATATCTATCTATCTATATATATGTGCACACACTGCAACACACGTATGTACGCATATACACACATATATGCTTGAACGGACTGGAAATCAAAACCAAAAATGTTCAAAAGTCCCTACCTGATTGTAGAGAGAGAAATCGAGGAGAGAGAGCTTCGGCTCCCTTCAGTGGCTGCCGATCCTGTCACCTAGCCGCTGCCTTGCCTTCTCTTCTTCCTTCCTTCTCTTCTTCTTCTCCTTCTTCTTCTAGCTCTTTGTTGCTCACTGTTTTTGTTCAACACACATAAACACACACACATACATATATATACAGCCTTCTCTACACCCACTGCCGTGCATACCTATATACACACCCATCTACACACACAAACACACACTCATGTGTGTCAGAGAGAGAGAAAGAGGAGAGATGTGGTCTGCCTAAGGGAGGGAAAGGGGGAAAAAGGAAGAGAGAGAGAAAAGTTGTATCGTCCCATCATGTGTCAACCTTGTCCCCTTATGGTGCACCTCACCCACACTCAAACAACTCTACATTGGATCCTTTGCAACCAATCAAAATAGGACACTTGTCCTATTCTAGAAAACCCAACCCAGCTTCTTGAGGAAGCTTTGCACGTCTTCCAATGCACCACGTGGTCAGTTAGCCGAATGTGCGTGCACACGTGCTTGAAAATAAACTGTCTCAGAATCGTACCAAAATTAGCACCCTAGCTAATTTTGACATTCTGATTCCAAATATGTTATCTGTTTCCCCAAATTCAATTTTTAAATTTCCATACTTAATTGTGTCCCATATTTGACTTTGTAGTCTGTAGAAAACAATGAGACAAATTCTCTATATTGAATTGTAAATCAATTACAAGCAAGAATACCTATTTAATCTATACACAGAGAACCAAAAATGGAAATACAAAAATGGTCAACTCTAGAAATTAGCCTAAATATCTACCTCAATCTTCTCCTTCAATTCTTTCCTAAATCATACGGGATTTCCACACTCCCCCTCAAGTTGGATCATAGATGTTGATCATATCCAACTTGCAAATAAACTCTTCAAAGCTGGACCTCTGTAACCCTTTAGTGAATATATCTGCTAATTGTTCCCTTGTAGGAATATAGGTCATGCAGACTATCCCTTTCTCAATTTTCTCCTTTATAAAATGCCTGTCAACTTCAATGTGTTTGGTCCTGTCGTGCTGGACAGGGTTATGAGAAATGCTGATAGCAGCTTTGTTGTCACAGTAGAGTTTGATAGGGAACTCTACTTTAATAAGTAGTTCTTCCAACAGCTTTCGTAGCCAAAGCCCTTCACACATCCCTTGTGCAACAGCTCTGAATTCAGCTTCAGCACTACTTCTGGCTACTACACTCTGCTTCTTACTCCTCCATGTTACTAGATTTCCCCAAACGTAAATGCAATAGCCGGTGGTAGACCTTTTGTCTTCTGCTGATCCTGCCCAATCTGCATCTGTATAGATTTCTATCTTCTTACTGTCTCCTTTCTTAAAGAATAAACCTCGTCCTGGAGAGCCTTTCAAATATCTGAGAATTTTGTATACTGCTTCTAGGTGACCTTCCTTTGGTGAATGCATATGCTGACTGACCACACTTACAGCGAAAGCAATGTCAGGTCTAGTGTGAGATAGGTAGATCAATTTACCTACTAGTCTCTGATATCTCTCCCTATCCACAGGCTTTCCAACATCTTCCGTTTTTCTTCCTGTCTCAATCGGAGTATCGCTTGGCTTGCAACCAAGCATACCAGTCTCAGTTAAAAGGTCGAGAACATACTTTCTCTGGGAGACACTAATTCCCTTCCTTGATCTGGCAACTTCCATTCCAAAAAAATACCGCATTTGACCTAGGTCTTTTACCTCAAACTCTGTGGCTAAGACCTTCTTCAATCTTTCCAATTCTCCTGTGTTGTCTCCAGTGAGAATGATGTCGTCGACATACACAATTAGGATAGTCTTTCTTCCATCATTGGTTTGTTTAAAGAACATCGTGTGATCTGACTGTCCTTGTTGATATCCTTGATTTTTTATCACCTTCGTAAATCTATCAAACCACGCCCTTGGTGATTGTTTAAGCCCATACAAGGATTTTCTCAATTTACATACTCTGGTTTCCTCCCCTTTGTAAAATCCTGGTGGTAGCATCATGAACTACTTCTTCCTCCAGCTCACCATTAAGAAATGCATTCTTGATGTCAAATTGGTGAAGTGGCCAGTCTAGATTTGCTGCCAGGGACAAGAGAACCCGTATAGTATTCAACTTTGCCACTGGTGCAAATGTCTCAGTATAATCAATGCCATATGTCTGAGTGAACCCCTTTGCAACTAGGCGGGCTTTGTATCGGTCTATTGTACCATCTGCCTTGTACTTCACCGTGAATACCCACTTACATCCCACTGGTTTCTTCCCTCTCGGCAAAGACATCACCTCCCAAGTTTCATTTTGTTCCAATGCCCTAATTTCTTCCATCACTGCTTTTCTCCATTCTGGAACTTCCAAAGCTTCTTGAATATTCTTGGGAATTTGAATTCTGTCAAGGTTAGATGTAAAAGCACGACACTTGGCAGAAAGAGCATTGTAAGATACAAAGTTTGAGATAGGATGGAAAGTACATGAACGAGGTTGTTTTCTAAGAGCAATGGGTAAGTCATCAAGATTTGTTACCTGGTCAGGATTGGATGGTGGCACATGAGTAGTTGGATCTATCACCGGGTCTGACTCTGTTAGTGCATCGGATGTAAGAGGCTCATCAGACTTTGATTTAGGTCTCCTTGAGTAGACAAGTATCTCCCTATCTATTTGTTGTCCCACATCTCCCCCTGAGTTCAAGATTTCTTCTGTGTTGGATGAAGAATGAGAGGGTATGTTTGGGGTAGATTCAAAGATGGCAACATCAACATCAAAGTCTGTATGTGAGGATCGAGCTTCTCTCAAGGACTCCCCCTGAAGCGAGTAGTAGGGGGTATTCTCAAAAAAGGTGACATCCAGACTAACATATACTTTTTGGGAGCGAGGGTCATAGCACTTGTAACCCTTCTGAGTGGGAGAGTAACCAATGAAGATACACTTGAGAGCTCGGGGATCCAATTTAGTACGTTGAGGGGCATGAACATGGACAAATATAGTAGACCCGAAAACACGAAGTGGGAGGCATGAACTGAGGCGAGAATCAGGGAAGGTCTCCTGAAATTTTTGGAGAGGCGAGGCAAAGGAGAGAACCCGACTAGGCATACGATTGATGAGGAATGCAGCAGTCAGAACAGCATCACCCCAAAAACGATGGGGCATGTGAGAGGTAAACAATAGGGCGCGAGCTACCTCAAGTATATGTCGGTTTTTTCGTTCAGCCACCCCATTTTGTTGGGGGGTGTGAACACAAGAACTCTGGTGAATAATACCTTTGGCTTGAAAATAGGGATTCAAAGAAGAGTTGAAGTACTCAGTGCCATTGTCAGTGCGAAGGATTTGGATTTTTGTGTGAAACTGGGTGTAAATCATATTGTAGAAGTTTATGAACACTGAAGGAACCTCAGATTTATCGTTTAACAAAAATACCCAACAGAGACGAGAATGATCATCAATAAATGTGATAAACCATTTTTTGTGGGTTCCGATTGGGAACCCGTGAAGGCCCCCAAAGATCACTATGGATCAGGGTGAAAGGCAATGATGGTTTATAAGGAGATTTAGAAAAAGAGGTACGGTTATGTTTTGCAAGTTCACAAACTTCACATTGAAAATCCAAGGAACTTTTATTCAAACAAAGCGACGGAAATACATGTTTTAAATATTGGAAGCTAGGATGGCCCATTCGTCTGTGCCATAACACAAGATCACTCTCCCTAGGACTAGATGCTGAATTACAAATAAAAGGAAGATACTGTTTACTCATGCGAGTATCATCAAAGTAATAGAGCCCCTCATGTTCCTTAGCACTGCCAATCGTCTTCCCCGATGATAGGTCCTGAAAAACACAATTGGAAGACAAAAAAATGGTGGAGCAATGAGATTGTTTGGTTAGTTGACTAATAGACAACAGATTGCAAGAAATATTAGGAACATGAAGGACAGATTTTAAGGTAATAAATTCAGAGATACGGATACTCCCCTTGCCAGCTACTGGGGATAAAGTACCATCTGCAATTTTTACTTTCAAGTTACCAGCACACGGTGAATATGTAGAAAATAAATGATGAGCACCAGTCATATGGTCGGATGCACCAGAGTCAATAATCCAGGGAGTGAGGTGCAAAGTGGTACTAAGAGCAGTCAAAAAAGTACCTTTGTGGGCTAGGGAACCAGATGGCAGTGAATTAGAAGGCCGACCCGAGGCTTGAAAGGTTGAAAACAAAGCATATAACTTCTCAAGTTGTTCGGGGTTAAAACCCCCACTAACAGTCGATTGAGCATCTGTGTCTACCTGCTGTTCAGTGAAGGCCTGGTATCCATGTGATTTGGGCTATCTGGGCTTCCAATCAGCGGGCTTTCCATGTAAGGCCCAACAAGTCTCTTTTGAATGACCCAATTTTTTACAATGGTCACAAAAGGACCTTTTTCCCTGTCTTGGGCCGGATCCATTGGAAGGCCCACGACTTATATGGGCTGAGATCTCCTGCGCAGAGCTTGGTCTCTGTTTCCAATTCGAACCATTCAAACCAGTGGCGATGGTGAACGGCATCTCGCGAGGGATCATCCTGCGACTCACGAGTGCAGACCCGTCGGCGGCAACTTCTCCGTTCACCTCTGCTCTCTCCTTCAACATCACCTTCCTCCTTTGTTCTTCCCGTCGTACCTCGGCGAACACTTCTCGGATGGAAGGCAGTGGTCGTCGACCCAGAATTCTTCCCCGTACATCATCGAGCTCTCGATTTAGCCCTGCCAGGAACTCGAAAACCCTTTCAGCTTCCATTTTCTTCTTGAAACGAACACTGTCACCCGTGCACTCCCATTCTTCTCCACAACTGAGATCGAGTTCCTGCCACAGTCGCACCATCTCGGTGTAATATTCTGTAACTTCCCGACCTTCTTGCTTCATCTGCCATAGTTTCTTCTTAAGTTCGAAGATTTGGGAGGCATCCTCAGTGTCGGAATATGTTTCTCTCACTGCATCCCATACATCCTTTGCCGTCGGGAGAAACATATATGTTTTTCCGATGATTGGCTTCATGGAGTTGATCAGACATGATGTTATCAACGAATTCTCCGAGCGCCATCTCTGGGAGGCAGCGACATCGGTGATGGGTGGTTGACGTATTTCGCCAGTAAGGAGGCCGAGCTTCCCTTTGCCGTCGATGATGAGTTTGATGGTCTGCGCCCACTCCCGATAGTTCTTCCCATTGAATTTCTCTACGGCAAGATGGATTGGAGATGTCTCGAACAAACCAGACGAGCTCATGGAAGAGGTAAGCTCTGGTTCTCCTTCCTTGATTTCTTGGATTGTCGACTGACTCGACTCATGACTGTCTCCATTTTGGGCAGCCATAGGATTGCTAGGGTTTCAGAGTAACCCTAGCTCTGATACCATGTAGAAAACAATGAGACAAATTCTCTATATTGAATTGTAAATCAATTACAAGCAAGAATACCTATTTAATCTATACACAGAGAACCAAAAATGGAAATACAAAAATGGTCAACTCTAGAAATTAGCCTAAATATCTACCTCAATCTTCTCCTTCAATTCTTTCCTAAATCATACGGGATTTCCACATAGTCCCATGACTCACCAGTCCTGAATAAGTTGCTAAATCCTCAATTTAGCCTTACAATATTACACCATTGGTTTACTAATTGATTTCACAATTATTCTGACACATCGTCAATTAATTACCTATTTGACCTCAGTCTATGCTTGCATTTTACCAAATTTTCCTTTGATGATTTTCTGGTTCTTTACAATGGCCCGGTTTACTGCAAACCTCTGTAAATAGCCACATTGATCCACTAACACCTTTTGTGGTTCATATATATATTTTTGATCAGTAAACAAAGATTGTATACTATTGCCAGAGAAGGGCATAAACATGTTCAAAAACAAGGGATCGGCTTACAAAAATTACAGCCTAAAATCCCCCCAAAAAAACTGTAAAAACAGTAGCATACATAGGACTCTTGCTTTGACCAAAAATACATTAATTTCAAAAAAGAGTCTTTCAAGCAAAAAATACTTCTCTCCTGCCCCTCGAACAATCTTGTATTTCTTTCTTTCCAAAGAAACCACAGTAAGCAGATAGGTGTTATCTTCCATATCTTTTCAGCTTCCTTCCTCACTCTACAATACCTCCAGCTCAATAGCAGCTTCCTTAAGGTTGCAGGCATTGCCAGTTCCACCCAAACAGCAATTTCAGCAAGTTCTAGAACTCATGAGCTATTTCACAATGAAGAAATAAATGGTCTACGGAGTTCTCTTCCCTCTTGCACATACCACATCTATTAGCAATTGAATACCTCTTTTCTTCAAATTGTCCCCAGTCAAAACACCATTCCAGACTACTGTCCAGGCGAAAAATGCAGCTTTTGTTGGGGCCTTCGTCTTCTAGATTTGCTTCCATGGATATCCTTCTTCGTTTGTCTTGCTTAAAACCCTGTAAAAGGATTTCATTGAGAAATGATTTTGAGCATCCTTTTCCAGAGTATTCTGTCCTCCTTCCCCCTCTCCATCTTGCAGCTTGCCAACACCCGCAACAGCTCTCCAAGGAAAATATAAATAGTTGGAGAAGTGGAAAGAAAATGCAGGGAAATTTTTTAATCTTTTATGTGATGCAGTTTGTAAGAAATGCAAGAAAGAGAAAATTCAAATAAGAGGAAAATTTTGGAAATTGTTTGGATTTTAAGACACGGCCCACTTGGGACATTTTAGAGTCAAGTCTTAGGTTGTGTTTGACCTTATAATATCACGTTTCATTTAATTTAGTAAGTTGTTAACCTATGAAGTACAGACACTCTATTTTAGCTTACGTATCCGTGTTGGACGCTGACACTAGCCGGACACTGACACTTGCCGGACACGTGTCGGATACTTGCATCATGGATGTTGATGATTAAATGAAGAAGTTCTTTAATTTTTATTTAATGGCTTTATTCTTTTAATATCTTAATAATATTTTTGTGATTTGTGTATTTTTATTCCAATTTAAGTTGCATGGATGTTGATGATTAAATGAAGAAGTTCTTTAATTTTTATTGAATGGTTTTATTCTTTTAATATCTTAATAATATTTTCGTATTTTTATACAAATTTAAATTGCAATAACATTAGGTTTTTATTATATGGTCATATAAAAAATATAAAAAATTTATATATATTCAACGTGTCCCTAACACGCCCGTGTCCTACTTTTTTGAAAAAATAACGGGTTTACGTGTCTGTGTCCAAGGATCAAAATTTCGTTTCTTTTCCATCGAAACAGCCGAAACGTTTCCGTTTCTTAGGGAATCGAAACGAAACACTAGTAGAATATCGAAATTCACATGTTTCTATGGAAACAAAATTGTTTTCGTGGAAACATACCGAAACTAATGGAAACATACCGAATCAGAGGAAACATTTCTTTTGTACCAACAATAATTTTAGAAGTTAGTAAAAAATAATATCCATTTATTTTTTAAGGATTAAGACTCAAAATTACAAGAAGATATTTTTATTATTTTTCTTAAAATAATAGAAAAGTAGTAGGAGAAATAAAGTGCAGAAAAACAATTATTTTAATACTAAGTTACTAATTATAATAGGTTTAAATCGCTATTTGTTTTACTTTTTATTTTATATGTAATTTGTGTCAAATTATCTAATTCGTGGATATTACATAATTTATCTATTATGTCATTTATCATAAATTAGTGTCATTTATCATGAATATGATGTATATGCCTTAAACATGCACAAATATTCAATAAATAGGCTTATTTGTATAAATAAATAAATTTTAAGTTATGTTTCCACATGTTTTCAATTTTTTCTCCGTTTCCATTATGTTTCCGAAACATTTTCGAAACGTTTCCGTTTTTAGACAGATCGAAACTATATATCGAAACGATATTTTGATCCTTGTCTGTGTCATGTCGTATCTGTGTCCCGTGTCCGTATCCGTGCTTCTTAGTTGTTAACTAATTATCTTATATTTATTAAGTTTTTAAAGTCCTATTAAGTTTAGGAATACTTAGATGTTTATATAAGTTTCTGACATGAAGCTTTCCATCATATTGAGCCAGCCTTTTATTTTTTTCTGCGTGATGGTTCTACAACATTTCGTTTAGTTTTTGGTATGGACTGAGAAAGGAAAGAGTTTAAAAATGGTGAAGGAAATAAAATTTGAGAAAGAAAGACAAAGCTCCAATACATTCTTAGAGGAGTGATACATCTGCAAGAAAGAGCAAAACATCCTTAAGAAGGTGATTCATGTAGCCGACTCCGAAGAGTTGAGACAAAGACTTAGTTGAGTATACATCCTCAAGAAAGTGGTAAAAAATAAGGTTCTATTTCCATCATTGTTGGTGTTCAATTTTAAAAAATAAGAGGTATTATGAGAGCAGGGTTGGAGGTCAATTTTTATTAGGAAATTAGATTCTTAAATCAAGGTCAGCTATATTACCCTACATCATGGGGATGGAAGCAGTAATTGTTAAGGTATAAACCTTGCCTTTTATTTTCTTATGTCTCTTATGGTGTTAAGGTGAGAAAAAAATTATAAGATGCACTGCACAAGCCAGAAATGCTCATGATTTGATTTGTTGGTTCTGTTCCTAGACAACATGCTGTGTAATTTTTTGCACAACACAAGTTAGAACTGCACATGATTTGATTTGTTCTCTGAAGTAATATTTTAGGTTGATTACTTCTTTGACCATTGATTCTTGGTGATTATGATTGAAAAAGAAAAGGATACAAAATTGGTGGCAGACTTGTATTTTACTTGTTATTGTTTTTTTAATGATTCATGTCTTGCATTTTCCAAATAAACTGCAAGAATTCATACTGCTTTCATTTCATGCACTTAAAACACTTTATTTTAGGATCTAGAGTTGGAACTGTGCAACCATTTCATGTGGAGCTACATGAAAGGCTTTTGAATGGTTCAACATGTATTAATTCATCTTACTGCCAACTTTCATTGTAAAGGTTGCAATTCATTACTATGGAAGGTTGGCAGCAAAACAAGGATGGCGCTTTGATTCAACATATGATCACAAAGATGAGACTGGTGAGCCAATTCCATTTGTCTTCATCCTTGGATCAGGCAAAGTAAGTCCTGAACACAGTTTGACAATATTTCTCTTTCATCTACCTGTTTGTACTGTGGTTGCTTCTACAAAAATGCTTTATATTGCAATTACCAGGCATGAAAATGGCGTATATCATTGGTCCAAAAATGCCCTGGGTGTTCAAGCATTGGTCCTATAAAATGGCTTGCTTATTCATTTGGACTCTAGACAAATTGGGTGCAAGTTAGTTGCCAGTTTGATTTGTATTATGCTACATGGTTCATACCCCTCACAACCCCAACCCCCCTCCCCCCAAACAAAAAAAAAGAAAAAGAAAAAAAAATGAACTTCCTCTTAATCCCCTTGTATTAGTTATGCATCCGGCAAGCATTTTCTTTATTATGCATCTTGACAGATCCAATCAATATTTGGTAGCATCCCAGTTCGCACATGTAACAAGGATTACATTAACCAATGGGTCTGAGTTTTATTATTTAGTTTGTTCATTGTATTCGTCATTTTCGATTTTCAATAATTTTTTTAAAGCTTCTTAACAGCTTTGTCAAGAAGTTGTTTTATCTCTAGTTATAATTTGGTACGTTGTTACAGATTCTTTACATCCTTGTCCTGAATTTTTTCCTCTATTTATAATGATGTACAATATCTTTCCTCTAGTTATAATTAAGCACAGTTATAACTAACTAGCTTGTACTTTCAGCAACAAAAGGGTCCATTCAAATGGTGCCAAGGTATCATGGTTAATCAGCTACTTTGGGTTGGAAGGAAGTACTTAGTAGATTTTTAGATCTGTTTGTTAGTTCTTTCTGGTCCATAATACATTGTTATCATTAAGGGTAGTTTAATCCTTTTCTATTCTTATGTTCAGCCCTTCTATAAGGATCGCTATAATTATTTTATCAAGTGTAATCTGGGTGACTAATTGAGAATAATACATCTTCTCCCTTCTTTCTCTTCTTCTTCTTTGCTTTCTTTTGATTGAATATGCAAAGTTTCCATGGTATCAGAGCATATCAAGACCTGATTTTGATCCACAATACGGTAGAAATCATCTGAGAAGAAAAAGAGGGGCAAATGAAGTACTGACTTCATCAGCTGTAAGATGATGTCATCAGTCACAATGATCAGAGGCTTGGGGTTGTTTTGACTTTGAATGAGGAATCTTTTGGTGATTTTTGCAGAATTGTTTTTGAGATAATTTGATAGTTTTTTCCAATGTTTTTCAGAAAAAGGGTTGAAATTTTTTGTTCTGTTGATTTGAGCCCTTTTACTCGATTTCGTTGCTTCTAATCGACACAGAGAGATGCGATTAGGCCTTGGGAAGGTTCGATTGAACAGCCCATAATGGTTTGTATTGTTTTTGGTGCATTTTTTGGTAGTCAGGCAGTTACTGTGCAATTTGTTTCTTCACTGTGATGTGTTTTGGTTGTGTTCTGGCCTTGAACTTGGCTGTATTTGATAGTTTGGGGCTGTTTGTGATATCAGTGGTTGGATTCTTGCATTTGGTGATTGATTTAATCTGATTTGGGGCTGTTCTACAGATGGAATCTTATTTTTTCCCCTCTACTCTGTTATTTGGTTGCCTCTGGCAAGTGGACACAATGATTCGCTTCAAGCTATTAGTGTGAAATTAATGGGGGATAATTATGTTATATTACAGGAGTTGTGAAAGTCCCATCAGATACCAAGGCAGAAAAATTATACTGAATTGTTGAACAATTGAGAAGTGAATAATGCAAAGATTATTACTTAGATTAATAATTCTGTTGATCAGTCTTTTGGCATTCATTTGGCTAAGTTCAACACGACCAAAGAAATTTGGGATTATCTATCCAAGTTGTTCGTGCAGTCTAATTTTGCTATACGGTATCAGTTAGAACATGAGATTAGGGCTGCTCAACAAGGTGGTAAGAGTATTCAAGAGTTTTATTCAGTTATGACTGGGCTTTGGGATCAATTAGCTCTTACTGAGCTGGCAGACTGAGCTCTAATGAGCTGTATTGCATATATAGTGAGGAGCAGTGTTTAGTTTTGTTTTTGATAGCCCTTCGAGTTGATTTTGAGGGACTTCGTGGTTTTATTCTTCATTCGCAGTCCACTTCCTTTAGTTGATTCAATGGTTAGTGAGCTCTTAGCTGAGGAGGTGCATCTCAAGGCTCTTTCAGCGAAGGGGCTTCTTCCATTACCTAACCAGGCAGTATTAGCTATTCCACCTAAGCCACAGACCAACACTCAGCATAGGCCGAGATTCAGAATGGGTTTTGATCGAGTGTAGTTTCTATTGTGAGAAGGGTCACTGGAAGGGACAATGTCCTAAATTGGTGCACAAGGGAGTTTCTGGACCTCAGCAACAGCCCCCTAGAGGTCGGGATTGTCATACTGCAGCAGTTGCTCTACCAGCTAATGAGCCCTCTACATCAGCTTGCTCTCTATCCTTGATTGCTGAGCAGTTGTAGAAACTTCTATCTACCCATCAGCCTAATGCTCTCCCATTCGAACCGTCTCTAGGTTCGTTCTCTTTAGGACCTTCAGGTATATCTCGGACCACTTGGGTTTTTGACAAAGGTACTTCCCATCACATGACTAGTGATTCTTCTTTAGTTGTCTTGACTCTCTCTCCACCTTATATTTCTGTACTTGCTGCCGAATGACACTCCTATTTCCTTTGCAAGTATTGGGTTTATTGTCTCTCCCCAGTTATCTCTTCCTGATGTCTATTATATTCCTCAATTCACTTTAAATTTGATCTCTGTCAGTCAATTGTTTGATTTTGGATTCTTAGTTCATTTCTCTTTTCGTTGTGTTGTGCAGGATCCTCAATCGAAAAAGGTGATTGGGAAAAAGTCGTAGAAAGGGTGGACTGTGTGTGTTGGAAAAGTTGCATGTTCCTGCTATTGCTGCCTCTTCAGTTGATTTAGCTTCTTTTCGTTTAAGTCCGAAGCTTTCTAATTTCTATTTATGGCAATCTCATCTTAGTCATATTTCCACTAGTCCTTTACAATTTTTAGTTTCTACTGGTAGTTTAGGCAATTTAGATTGCCATGATATTTCTGATTGTAGTAGTTGCAAACTTGCTAAATTTATAGCTTTGCCTTTCAATAAAAGTTCTATTGTTTCTCTTGCATTTTTTGATCTTATTCATTATGATGTTTGGGGACCTGCTCCTACCTTTACAAAAGGAGGGTCTATATATTATGTTTCTTTCATTGATCACTATTCTCGGTATTGTTGGGTTTTTCTTATGAAGTGGCGATTTGATTTCTTTTTATATTTTTTTGCTTTGTGTGCTATGATTCATACTCAATATTCCTCTATTATTAAATGTTTTAGATGTGATTTAGGCGGAGAATATTCGTATAATCCCTTCCTAGACTTGTTGAAATCTGATGGCACTATTCAACAATCTTCTTGTGCAGACACTTCTGAGAAGAATGGTGTAGCCGAGCGTAAGCATAGGTACATCATGAAGATTGCTCGTTCTCTTCTATTGTCTGCAAATGTTCCCACAGCCTTTTGGGGGGAAGCTGTTCTTACCGCTGTTCATTTGATTAACCGCATTCCTTTTATCATTACTTCTGGAATCTCACCTTTTGAGCGCTTGTGAGGTAAGCCTCCTGATTATTTTTCTTTGAGAGTGTTTGGTTGTACCAGTTTTGTTCTTTGTCCTAAAGTTGTTTGTTCCAAACTTTCTGCTTGTTCAGTAATGTGTGTATTTCTTGGTTATGGTGAGGGGCAGAAGGGGTATCGGTGCTATGACCCCGTGGCTAACAAACTCTATGTTTCTCGCTATGTGGTTTTTATGGAGCATATTGCTTTCTTCTCTATTCCTTCTTATTCTACCACATTGCACAAATCGAATCTTCTTTGTCTTGATTCTTTTCCTGATTTTGTTCCTTTTGATTCTTATTTTAGTGACGTGACTATTTCCAATATCCCTTGTTTATCTGATACTTCTGTTGTTCATCCTCTTATTTTTCATACTTAAACTCACAGGAACATAGTTGTCTCTTCCAATACGACTTCTTTGCTTGTCTCCTCTACTCCCAATAAGGTTTTGAAGTTGCGGATCCCGTTCCTCCTCGTTATCCTTAGTGTATTCGAAAAGGTCATGATAGGTTTGGTTTCTCTAATTCTTGTCATGCTACTGCTTTTTGTTCGTTCTTAACTTTTATCCATTTGCTCTCTGAACCCAACTCCTATAAGGAGGCTGTTCTTGATCCTCTTTGGCAATAGTCTATGGATGAAGAACATTTTGCATTGCATAAGACCGGCACATGGGAACTGGTGTCTTTGCCTCCTGGTAAACTGTTAAATTGTTTGTAAATGGTTGTATAAGATCAAGACTAGATCAGATATTTCTACGGAACGGTACAAGGTTAGATTAGTTGCCAAAGGGTTCACTCAGGAGTATGGTATTGACTATAAGGAGACCTTTGCTCATGTTGCTAAGATGACTACAGTTCTCACAATGATTGTAGTGACAGTTGTTCGTTAGTGGGGTCTTTCATAGTTGGATATAAAAAATGGCTTTCTAAATAGGGACTTGGTAGAGGAAGTTTTTGTGATTCCTTCACCTGGACTTCCTCATAATCCTGGTGAGGTGTGCAAACTATGAAAGGCGTTATATGGCTTCAAACAGGCTCCTAGAGCTTGGTTTGACAAGTTCTTTACAGTCATTGACAGATTGGGTTTTCGTCGTAATGGTTATGATTCTTCTCTTTTTCTTCGATCTACCTCTGCGGGTTCTATTATTCTTTTACTCTATGTTGATGGGATGGGATTGTGTTATTGAAATCACAGTTGCAAGACCACTTTAAAATGAAGGATTTGGGTCCTCTTCACTATTTCTTGGGTATTGAAGTAACCTCTTCTCCTCAAAGCTATCTTCTCTCTGAGTCCAAGTATGCCTTTGATGTCATTCAGAGAGCCCGAATAACTGATACTTGAATAATGGATACCCCTTTAGCGCTAAATATTCGTTACACTTCTTCTGATGGAGTTCCGTTGTCTGACCTTACCTTATATCATGCTATTGTTGGGAGCTTGGTCTATCTCACTATTACACGACCTGACATTGCCTATGTTGTTTATGACATTGCCTATGCTGTTTATGTTGTCAGTCAGTTTGTTTCTTGTCCTACCAATATTCGTTGGGCTTCCGTTTTTCGCATCCTCTGTTATCTTAGAGGTACATTGCATCAGAGTCTATTATTCGTTTCGTCCTCTTCCTTGGAGCTTCGAGCTTATTCTGATGTTGATTGGGCTGGTAATTGCATGGATCCAAAGTCTACTACTAGCTTCTGCATTTTTCTAGGTGATTCTCTTATATCCTGGAAAAGTAAGAAGCAAACCGTTGTTGTTTGTTCTTTTGCTGAGGCTAAGTATTGTGCCATGGCTTCTGCTACAGTTGTCATCGTTTGGTTGCGATGGTTACTTGCTGATCTAGGCATTTCATTGACAACTCCCACTCCCATGTATTGTGATAACAAGAATGCCATTCAAATAGCGCACAACTCTGTCTCCCATTAGCGTACAAAACACAGAGATTGATTGTCATTTTGTGCGCCATCATCTTCAGCTTGGCACAATTTCTCTCCCCTTCCTTCCATCCTTCTACCTTGCAATTGGCCGACTTCTTTATGAAGTCTCGTATAGTTATGCGCTTCTGCTTTTTGCTTGACAAACTCTTGGTGCTCCTTGTTGCGCCATCATGAGTTTGAGAGGGGGTGTTAGCAGTAGTTAGCTTATTATTATATTGTTATCATTAAGGGTAGTTTAGTCCTTTTCTTTATTCTTATGTTCAACACTTCTATAAGGATCATTATAATTATTTTATCAAATGTAATCTGGATGACTAATTGAGAATAATACAACTTCTCCATTCTTTCTCTTCTTCTTCTTTGTTTTCCTTTGATTGAATATGCAAAGTTTACACATATAAATAGGGACCTGAACTAGGTGTTCGAGTTGTTACTCTAGGACTTCTTAATTATTAACTACATTTAGAATATTTATATTGTTTTGGTTCTCTAAATAATGGTTAGTTGAAATGCTTCTTTTGTATGATTCTAGGGCTCATAAGAGAAGAAGAATAGAAAAAAACAACAAAAAAAATAATGGTTAGTTGAAATGCTTCTTTTGTATGATTCTAGGACTCATAAGAGAAGAAGAATAGAAAAAAACAAAGAAAAGAGAGGAGAAAATATTTCTCAAAAGTAGGAGGGTGGAATAATGCGTAATCCCTACACCTCTCAATTTTTATTATTGAGTGTAATTATAAAATTGTAATAATGACAGTATCAACATACTCCTAATATCCTAACACTCCCCTTTGAGCTTGTGCATAGATATAACATATGCCCAACTAGCAAAATATACTATGAAACACCTTACTTGACACTCCCTTGGTTAAAACATCAGCCAGTTGCTCTCCATCTTCACGAACAAAGTACAAATAATACCAGAGTTTACATCTCTTTAATGAAATCCTATCCACTTCAATATGCTTCATCCAATCATGTTGAACTTTGTTATTAGTAATGTTAATAACAATTTTGTTGTCACAATAAAGCCTCATTGGATCACTCAAATCAAAACCAAGCTCTTTTATCATAATTTTAACCATAAAAGTTCACACATCCCATGTGCCATAGCTTTAAATCCTGCCTTAACACTAGATCTGGTAACAACTGACTATTTCTTACTACACCAAGTCAATAGGTTGTCTCTGGTAAAGGTGCAGTATCCGATGTGGATATTTTGTCTTGGACTGATCTTACCCAATTTATATATGTCTATGATTCTAACTCCAAATGATCATGTCTAGACTCTAGAAAATAACAAATCTCTCCTAGACGTTCACTTTAAATATCGAAGAATTCTAAGACTAATTCTAAATGAGATGATTGAGGAGAGTACATGAATTGACTCACTACACTTACAACATATGTAATATCTAGTTGAGTATGTCAGAAATAAATCGACTTACCCACAAGTCTTTGGTACCTACATTTATCAACAATTTTAGTCTGATCGGTAAAGATAAACAATATTAAATACAAGGGGCATGAGAAAGGCAACCCAACTTTACAAGAAGAAGGGACGATAAGAAGTATCAACAATTGGATCATCATTATCCTCTCCAAGCCTATGATTTGGCTCAATTAGCGTATCACAGGGCTTGCAACCAAGTATTATAGTTTCATTTAGTAAATCCAACACATCCTTTCATTGTGAAATAAAAATTACCCTCTCAGATTTTGCAATCTCTATGCTAAGAAAATATCTCAACTCACTTAGATCCTTATCTCAAACTCCTTAGCCAAAAAGTACTTCAATGCTACATAAATTATGACCACAATAACCGTTCTTTGTTTATGTCTGAAGAAGAGGGTGTGATTAGCTTAACTTTGCTTATATCTATGTTTTTTGTGTACAACTCTACTGAATTTGTTAAACCAGGCTCTAGGAGACACTTTCAAGCCATAAAGAGCCTTCTTTAACATATAAATTTTTCTTTAAGGAGGCATAGATGGAAAACTAGGAGGCACATCCATATACACATCCTCTTCCAAATCACCATGAAGAAAAACTTCATATCTAAATTGTTGAAGAGGCCATCCTAGATTAGTTGACAAGGAGAGCAACACTGATGGAATTCATCTTAGCCATAAGTGCAAAAGTTTTTTGATAATCAATACCATAGGTTTGCGTAATATCCTTTGCCACCAATCGGGCTTTACACCTCTCTATTGATCCATCTAACTTATGTTTTACAATAAATACCCATTTATATTCAACAATCTTCTTCCTTTCAAGGGTGTCACAAGTATCCACGTGTCATTTTTCTGAAGAGCTCTCATTTATTCTACCATACCTAGCTTCCACTTAGGATCTGTCAATGCATCTCTCCAATCCCGAGGAATAGATAAAGATGATTAGGAAGACACGAAAGCACGATATGAAGGTGAGAGTGATTGAATAAGACACAAAGTTGGAAGTAGGATGTTGTGCAAGAGCAAACTCCTTTACGAACTGCGATAGGAAGGTTAGTAATTAGTATCATCCAAAATAGGAGAGTTAAAAAGAAGCAATAGGAGGCCAAGAATTATTACTTGGATTTGAAAAATCCAACAATTGACAGTCAGCATGAGAAGGTTCAGTGGTCCTACTCTTTTCCTTCTTGAGCAAGTCAATAGCTCCTTAATACATGCACCGTGTTTTCCTTATTCTTGTACAGTTCACAACTTGGGAATATAAATTGAGGTACAAGTTGGGGAATCAAAGAAGATATCTCTTCACTACAACTTTCCCTCGGAAGAGTAGTCTTTAGAGGAGGAAAATAAGATGCAAATTAAAAAATGTGAGATCTATCGTGACGAAGTATTGCCTAGTGGGAGTATGATAACAACGGTGCCCCTTTGATTGCTGACTAACCCAATAAGACACATTTTAGTGCCTTGGATTAAATTTACCCCTAAATGAACCATGAATATGAACAAAACAAACACAACCAAACACTAAGGGGGAATAGGAAACACAGAAGATGAAACCCCCAAAACCTCAATTAGAGATTTAAATTTCAACACACGAGAAGACATTCGATTAATGAGATAGGCTGTTGTAAGGAGAGCATTCCCTTAATAATTTTAGGAACATACATAGTAAACAAAAACGCCTTAACAACTTCGAGTAAATGACGACTCTTGCGCTCGGCGACCATAGTTGTTAGTATCTTACGATACTTTTCGATATGGACATAAAACGATACATATCTTATAGTTGTATCTTTTTGCACCGTATCTTATGATACGCGTTACGTACCTTACGATATATTCCATACGCACGATACATGCGATACGTGCAATTAGGTTAAACGACATTGTTTTGACCTCTTTTTTGTTTGTTATAAACTCTTTTTTGATGTTCTGTTATATAGGTTTTTTTGTTTTGTTTGGTTTTATATTTCTTCTTTGTAACGCTTAGAGATCTTTTCTCAAACAACAAAGAAGTAAAGTAAGCATTTTGAGAAGATGAGGATGAAGAGTGAGCATGTAAAAGAAGTTGAAGAAGAAGAGGGAAGTGAAAATTTGTTGGCACCCGATGATGATTCTCTTGATGCCGTTGAAATTGGGTAGTAAGATGAAAATTAGATAGATTATAAAAATGAATAATTTTGGATTTTGTCTTTAAATTTTGATAGTGATGAACTATGTTAGAAACTTGGATTATTAAATTTTGGTTTAAAACTCATAGTATTTATAAATCTTAATTCTTTTATTGTATGGAATTTAAGTTGATTTTTTTATAAGTGAGTTGAAATGTTATTTGTATTATTTTATATACTGTTTATATAACACGAGACAATATATTTGAAAAATGAGACAATTATGCTTGGTACCGCTTTGATGTTGGATAACTAATAATAATTTATATATATAATTTTTATGACAAGTGAATTGAAATGTTATTTATATCATTTTAAAGATTATACACACACATATATATATATGTATATATATTAGTAAATGTATTTTTTAAAAATTTACATGTATCTTACAATACATGATACGATATGATAGGCATTTTTTAAAAACGATACAGCTCCTAATACACATTTCGATAACTATGTTGGCGACCCCATTTTACTGTGGGGTATCAACAAAAAGTAGTTTGATAAATAATGCCATGAGCATTCAAATACAAATTAAATGCACCATCAATATATTCACCTCCATTACAAGACTGAAGTACTCTAATTTAGGAATCAAATTGTAACGCCCCGAACCTGCAGGGCCCGGCCACGAGGTCATCGGGACCTCGAAGGGTAGGTCATTGAGACTAATCATCCTAGTCAAGTGAATAAACATAGTCCCTTTGTTTCTGAATTGATTCCCTTTAAGTCATTTTACTTTAATTGGTTTCAATTCATTCTCATAATTAGATTTGTTCAAGTCTCGTAATGGGATTAAATGAAATAGATCACCATAAGGCGCAACTGAATCAAATCATCTGTCGATAATACATAGTAAGGTAATGTGCAGAGTTGACACTATTAATCCAATATACAACATGTACATTAAGTCAAAGAAGGAATGAAGGATACAAGCACCCTTTACAATACATGATAAATGAATACAACTATCCGAAATCAAAGATACTTAAGTCTCTGTCCATCTTATGCTGCTCTAACAACTATCCTCTACCAGTCCAGTACATGCCATTCCCATGAACAACAGGGATGAACCATGACGCTCAGTAGGGTTTCCCAAAACACACAAGCAGACAACGTGCAAAAATTAATGCAAGTCCGATGTGGACAATCTCTAATATCTAGTATGCAATCACAAGCACACAATAATATCATCTACTAGGTTACAAGTGTAGAGACATTCATTAGAAGAATCATCAGAAGAATATGGCACCACTCCATGTGGTATAACAATAATGATAATGCATTCAGTATGGACATTCAAGCATGGTACATTTTCATATATATATATATATACAAACCTCATGACGTACCTCCATTTCCTATTTCAAGGCAATAAGGATACGATATCCAATACAGATCGATAATGTAGCTAGTTAATAAGGTGTAATCACTGCATCATTATATAGACAACAGGTGTAATCCACATCATAACAAGTCTGAGCAATATCTATTGTAATCATCAATACAGTCCATGCATTGCCATGATGCTCAATGTAGAAAGGTAAACGTGTATGATTTAAACTACGATCAGAATTGCAACTTTATCTATCTCAATCCATAATTCAATCACCTTGGCCCCCGGAAACGCCTGGTACTTCTCGGACTACTAACCGAATAGCAATGCACCACCACCCGCGCGTGGTTACTGTTCGTAACCAAAGGGAGATACAATCCCCGTCACAAAATAATTGCGGTCTCTAACATGATCTCATCACATTCTATTCATCTGCCCCATCAATCCATCTACACCACTCAGGTGTGTTCAAGTAATATTATAGAGGTTCGTAATACAATCCACATCGGCTATTATGCACTGCATGATATCTCAATATACAGAAATCATAGTTCACAGAGTATCCACATGCATCCAAAATAAACATATAATCAATGACGTCGAAAGAGAATGACAACAGTTGAATTATAAGGATCAACGATAAACATGTAACCACAATCAAGCAGGATAAAATCCTAGTCCTAGTCATCACCTGACTATAAGGAGACACTACTTGTGTCTTTCACATTGTGCATTAGATACCTCACACACTCATGGTTCAACTCTTGGGACCACCCCGACCGATAACATTAAGGTTACATAGTGTTTCTTTAAGTTCTCTTAGGTTAATTTCATATTAGCCTATCTACCGAGTGCCCGTTGTCCCAAACGGATATCAAAATGTGTTCCCGGACCTCAAAAATCCTAAGGACGCCCCATCATAATGTTTCTAAATCATTTAAATGCCTTTTAAATCTGTAAGGGCATTTTCATAATTTTATTGGACACACCTCACGTCTACCGAGACACTATTTCACAAAACCGATCTTGAAATCCGATTCAAAAGGTCCAAAAATCCTAAGGACATTGTCCTTGTATTTTATTAACTCTTTTAGATATTTGTTCCATGCCTAGGGGCATAATCATAATTTTACCTATTTATGTGGGACCAACTCCATGTCCCCGTTTCATTAATTTGATATCATATTTGAATTATTGGCATCCAAAAACATTGGAAACGCCTTTTTCGGATCTTAATTATGCTTTCGATTGTTCAATCTAGGTCTAGGGTACAATCGTCATTTTATAAATTAAAGTGGGACCATCACCGGGTCCCAATTTATTCAATCTGACATTACATTTGAATTCCGGGCATCCAAAAACATTGGATTGGCCCTTTCCGAATTTTAATTAGCATTAGAATTGCTTACATAATCATTAGGGGCATTTTTGTAATTTTATATATTTATGTGGGACCACCCCAAGCCTCCGAATGTCCTAACTGACTTCGCCATTGAGTCTGGGACGCCCAAAAACTTTAAGACTGCCCCTTCTTGCATTTTAATTGGCTTTATTTTCAATTTTATAAGCAAGTGGGCCTTTTTGCAATTTCCTTGAAATTTGCCACTTTTGTAATTATTAAATTCAAGTCAGCCCATTTACAATTTCCTTTATTTTAATTTCTTATCCATGTAGACAAACAACCCCAATTCAATTTAATTTCCAATGTTAGGAATAGGATCAATTTCATGGTCTTAGTTTAGATGTAGCCAAATAGTCACTTAAACCATTGCCCATTGGGTCAGCCCAGGACCCGACACGAATACCCGTTGACTGTTGACCCGACCCATTTGATCGGGTCAACCCGGTTGACTGGTCAACTCACCGGAGTTGACCGCCCCCGGCGAGGCTCCAGTCACCTCCTCCGACAAACCTTGTCGGAAACCTAATTCTTCAAAATCATTTTCTCCATTTTTCTTGCACTGTTTTTAACGGTTTTTTCATCCCAACTCGATCTAAACCAATTTTCGACCCTTTTATTGAAAACCCCTCAATTGAGATCGAAACCAACTGGTTTGATTTTCTGGCCGATTTGGTCCGCCCTCTGTTTCTCTTTGTCCCCGACCACTGTTGAGGTTCATTTTTCTTCCCACTCATTTTTTGGAACATGGACAGAACCTATGGGACAACTGAATTAGGTTAAAATGTCTCCAAGGCCCAAAACCCGAATTGGGTTTATTCCCTGGATTTTTCTCACACAGTAACTTACATACAGTTGTTCGTACACCATTAGTTATTCATGATCTTTCATACACAAGGAACTAAATGACAGGTTCCAAGATCCCTACTTCCTGCTGTAGTGACCATTCATGGCTATAGAGAGAGAAATCCGTAGAGAGAGAAAGCTTGGTGGAGCTTTAATGGCTGCTCCTCTTCTCCACTGCTCAGTCCCTTTCTTCTCCCCTTCTTTCATTTTTCTTCTCTTCCTTCTTCTTTGTTCTTTCTTTTTTCCTTAGGTTCATGGTGCTTCACTGTGTGTGTGTTTCACACACACACACACACACACCTGCACACACTGTTTCTCTCCTCTCTGGCATTTCACACTTAACTACCACACCCACCAGATCCCTCTCTGAACACACTTTCTTCTTTCCTTTCACAGTGCACACTCCCCTCTCTTTTCTTCACAAATCACACACACCAATACACACTCAAACACACACAGCTCTCTGGTGGGAGGGACAGAGAGAGAGAGTTTTGGAGTGTGGGAGGGAAAATCATAAAGTGGGGGGAGGGTTGATAGGTTGTGTATGGACTTGTCCCATCAATGTCCAATCCCTCCTTTTTGGTGCACACAAACACACCCAAGATTGGATGCTTTCTTGGCCAATCAATTAATGCCATGTGTCCAAGTCTACCAAGCTTCTTGTAGAAGCTTTGTACATTTCCCAATGCGCCACATGGCCAGTTGGCCAAATGTGCACGTGCTCGAATATAAATTGTCTCGAAATCAAACCAAAATTGGCACCCTAGCAAATTTTGACGCCCTGATTCCAAACACGTTGTTCGTTCCTCCAAATTCAATCGTTTGAATTTTCATACTTGTCCACATTCCGTAAATGACTGTAGTCCCGTGACTCACACCAGTCAATAAATTCCTAAAACCTTCACTGAGTCTTACAATATCACACTGAGGTTTGATTAATCGATTTCATAATCATTCTAACACATTATCAATGAATTACCTATCTGGCCTTAGTCAATGCTGGCGATTTACCAAATTTTCCTTTATAATTTTCTGAATTCTTACACAAATTGGGTAGAATTATGCTATGAAAATTCTTAACACGTGAATATCTCACTTTTTGCCCACAAGTACACCCACGTAACATAAGAGAACAACCATCTATAAATGTAACAAAGCATCTATAAGCAGACGAAGTTGTAATATGAGGACTTCATACATAAGAATGAACAATACATTAAGAAGCACGGACACAGATATGACACAACACAAACACTTCGGACACGATATTTCTAAAAAAAGTAAGACATGGATACGTCAGGGACTCGTTGAATATATATTATAAAAGCCTAACATTATTTTTTTATGAGTATATAATAAAAATCTAACATTATTTCAATTTTAATTGGCATAACACAAATCATAAAAATATTATTAAGATATTAAAATAATAAAGCCATTAAATAAAAATCTAAGAACTTCATTTAATCATCAACATCCATGATTCAAGTTTCAAAACAAATTTACTAACTACAATTGACCCTCTTATAATCAATATTCAATAAGTTAATAATCTCTAATAATTAATAAATTTTTAAGAAAGAAACTTGGTTCTATGGTGGATAATTAATAATTCTATTAACTAATAATTAATAATTTTTTCAAAAAAATCCTTTATAGTATTAATTATAAGAGAGATAAAATAGTCATATATGTATGTACTTATATATATTTTATTATGCAATGTCTTGGTAATTATATTTATTAATTCTACCTAATCGGAGTAAAAGTAAGTGAAAAAATTATGACATAGTAATAGTAGGATTATTAAGAGTTTTTTTAATAACTTGAGTTGAAACATTATATGTATTTTTAATGACGGATTGAAATTTCATTGAAAAGTTTCATATAAAGTAAAGTTTCATATAGTCTTTCTTTTGCTCCGAAAATCATATAATACAAGGAACACTTTTTGATTAATAAAAGTATATGAAAACTTAATAATTAATAATTGTTCTATCTCCCATCCTTATTAATTATAAGACTTAGAACATATATATATATATATATATGTATGTAGAACAAAAAAAACAGAGTAGAAAATGAGAGAAAATTCCAAAAAAGAAAGGAAAAGAAAAAGAAAAACATGTCCAAAACATGTACTAACATGTCCTAATGTGTCTATGATGTATCCGAAACATGTCCAAAATTTAGGAAAATAATAAAAATTTGGACACTCTTTTCGTGTGTATGACACGTGTCTGAGTGTGTCGGTGTCTGACACAAACGCATGAACCAAAATAGAGTGTTCGTACTTTATAGACAATACTAAAAGGTGAAAGTACTTTTTTTCAAATTAGGAGGAAACAAAACACTTCACAATTAAACTGAGAAACACTCGACTTAGAAAAATAAAGTTGGAAACAATTTTTGTAATAATGAAAAAGAATGATGTCCAAGATGCTGATGCCATTGAACTAGCCAATTAGCCGAAGAAACAACTCCACAACTCATAGATGGAACAACATTTCCTTGCGCAACGGAACCAGAGGTGAAAAGTCCAAAAGTACTAACCACTCTTCTCACTACCATTGCTCATAATTCTCTTCATGTCCAAGTCCTGAAAAATACAATGGATAGTAACGAAAGTCGCACATATAGCAAATTAGAAGAAAAATGAGGAACATGTAAAACAAAGGATAGACATAGAAGGAGAAACATATGTGGAGCCTTTATCAAAGATTGAAGAAAAGGGCCATCTGATATTTTATCTTTTCCTCTACCAGAACGTGTATATTGTAAGATGAAAATAGATTTGACAAACTAATCATGTGATTGGAAGCTCCTGGATCAATGATCCAAAAAGAAGTAGTGGATAAGAAAGAAGCACTTATGCCTTGGCACCTGAGTGAGAAAATGTAGAAGCAACAATGGTAGTATATGACGACTCCAGCTAAGACATGAGATGTCGGAGAGACTCGATCTCATCCCAAAAAGAACTGGGGTCATTGAGGCTGAAATCCCTTGGGTGGTAAGGCTATTGATTATGAAGTCTGTTACTTCTATAACAATAAAGAGGTACTTGTTAATCACATATAGGAAGATTTTATAAATATGAATCACTTCAACTTACTTACCATAAAAAAAAAAAGAGAAGGAAAATTGAATAACTTCAACATGGTCATAAGATTGCTAGGGTGGTTATTGTTAGAGCCGTATAGTATTTTAGCCTCTGTAAGAGTAATTTATCAATCTTTGGTGAGACATATATTGCTGTCATAAGATTTCCTTTCTTTTTTCTTCTTGTTCTTCTACATTTTCTCTAGTGGATCAAAGTTTTCATGGTATCAGAGCCTCAATTATATGTTAAACTTTAATAAAAACATTGTGGAGAATATAAAAGAATTACATTAGTCACTGTTGGAGTGCACCACCAGTGGATGACCCCTTTCCGTTAGCTCCCTCTTTTTCTTTCATTGCCAAGCAACTGCAAAAGCTCCCCTTTACTCATTTGTCATATGCTTTTTCTATCTTTCCCCCATGGGGTCATTCTCCTCAGGGCCTTTAAGTACATTTCAGTTAACTTGGGTTTTTGACTCGAGTGCTACCTATCAGATGATTAGTGATTCCCCTTTATTTGTATATTCTCCTCCCTTTGTCTCTGTCCTTGCTGCCAATGGCTTTTCTATGTCCTTAGTAGGCATTAGGTCAGTTGTTTCTCCAAAATTGTTTCTCTTTGATGTTTGTAATATTCCTCAACTCACTCTAATTTGATTTTTGTTAGTCAATTATTTGATTATGCCTTTCTAGCTCATTTTTCTTTATCTGGTAGTGTTTTGCAGGATTCTCAGTCTAGGGTTTTTAGAGTTTCATGTTGTTGCTGCTTCTTCCGTTGATCTAGCTTCCTTCGGTTTGAGTCCAAAGTCATCTAGTTTCTATTTATGGCATTCACATCTTGGTCATATTTTTAGAAGTCGTTTACAGATTTTAGTCTCTATTGGTTTAGAAAATTTGGATTCTTATGATATTTCTGACTGTAGTGAATGCAAACTAGCAAAATTTACTACATTGCCTTTTAATATAAGTTCTATTGTTTTTCTTGCACCGTTTGACATTATTCATTCTAATGTATTATTTTTCTTTCGTGTGTTTATATGTACATGCTTTGTTATGCTTTCTAATGTTGTTTGTAACAGACTTTCTCTGCTCGTTTAACCATGTGTGTTTTTCTTGGTTATGGTGAGGGGCAAAAAGGGTACTGTTCTTATGATCCTATTGCTAACAAACTTCATTTCTCTCGCAATGTGGTTTTTATGGAGCATATTCATTTTTTCTTATCCCTTCTAGTTCTCCTACTTTGCACAAATCATATATTATGTATTTGGATCCATTACCTATTATTGTTCCTTCCGACTCCTATGTTAGTGATGTGACTGTTTCTGATGTTTCTCATTCTACTGCTCCGATTGACCATCCCTTATTTTTTATACTTTCTGGTATTTTTCTTTTGCAAGTACAAGTCCTTTGTTTCTTTCCCCTCTTGACTCTCAGTTAGGTTCTACAAATGGATCCTACTCGCTATCGTCAGCGAATTCGTAAGTGTCCTAATAGGTATAGTTTCTCTAATTCTTGTTATTCTGTTGATTACTATTCTTTCTTAGCTTTTTTTCATTCTCTTGCTAAACCTATCTCCTATAAAGAGGCTATTCTTGATCCTCTTTGGCAACATGCTATTGATGAAGAGTTTTCTGCATTGCATAAGACTGGCATGCGGGAGTTGGTTTCCTTACCCTCTCGTCAACGTACGGTTGGTTGTAAGTGGGTGTATAAGATAAAGACTAGATCATATGGTTCTTTTGAGCGGTACAAGGTTCGTTTGGTGGCAAAGAGATTTGCACAGAAGTATTGTATTGATTGCGAGTAGACCTTTGCCCCTATTGCCAAGATGACTATAGTCTGCACAGTGATTGCAATGGTTGTTGTTTTTTAAAATAATATTTCTTAGAATGATGTTAAAAATGCCTTTCTTAATAGGGACTTGGTTGAAGAAGTTTTCATGGTTCCTCCACCTGGACTCCCTCATAATTTCGGTGAGGTCTGCACATTGAGAAAGGCATTATATGGAATTAAACTGGCCCTTAGAGCTTGGTTTGTTAAGTTCTCTATTGTTATTTGTGACTTGGGACTTTCGTGCTAGTGATCATGATTCAACTCTTTTTCTTTGGTCTTCGGTTGTAGTATTCTCTTACTTTATGTTGATATGATTCTTACTGATGATGATACAAATGTGATCGATTTTTTGAAATCATAGTTGCATAGTCACTTTGAGATGGACTTGGGAACTCTTCGTTATTAGGTATTTAGGTAGCCTCTTTTCCTAAAGGTTGTCTTCTCTCTCCGTTTAAGTATGCATATGATGTTATTCAGAGAGCTCGTCTAACGGACACTCGGACAGTTGAAACACTAATAGAGCTCAATGTTCGTTACTCTTTTGATAGAGATCTCGTGTCTAATCCTACCTTATATTGTGCTATAGTTGGGAGTTTGTTCTATCTTATTGTCACGCGTCCTAATATTATGTATGCTGTTATGTTGTTAGTCAGTTAGTCTTTACTCCTACCACTATTCACTTGGTTGCTAGTCTCTGCATTCTCTATAATTTCAATGGTACCTTGCACCACAGTTTGTTGTTTTCTTTCTCCTGTTCTCTAGTGCTTCAAGCTTATTCCAATTTTTTTTCGATTGGTGACTCTTGGGATATAAATCTAGTACTAACTTCTGTTTTTTTCTTAGTGATTTCCTTATTTATTGGAAAAGCAAAAAGCAGACTATTGTTGCAAATTCTTCTACATAGGTTAGAGTATCGTGCAATAGCTACTACTACTGCAGAGATTGTTCGGATATATTGGCTGCTTTTTGATCTTGGAATTTTTGTCTATTTCTACTCCTATGTATTGTGATAACGAGTGTGCTAGATTGCACACAATTCTATCTTCCACGAGTGTATCAAACACATTGAGATCGATTGTCACTTTATGCGACATCATCTTTAGCTTGACATAATTTCTCTTTCATTTCTTTCTTCTCCTTTGCAGTTGGCTGAGTTTTTCACGAAGTCCCACACAGTTATTTGCTTCCATTTTCGACTTGACAAACTCTCAAAGCTCTTCGCTGCCCCATTGTGAGTTTGAGGGGGGTGTTAGAGCTGTATAGTATTTTAGCCTCATTAAGGGTAATTTAATCTTTAGTCCTTTTTTATTCTATTTTACCCTATTATAAAGAGTACTTTATTATTGTTTCTTGTAATCAATCTTCGGTGAGGCATATGTTGCAGTAATAAGACTTCCTTTGTTTTTTCTTCCTCTTCTTTTACATTTTCTCTATTGGTGATCAAAGTTTTCGGTTATAATGCTATTTTCCAGGAGTTCTTGGATATCATGACAAGATGATGCTTACATATGTTCCAAACTAATTTACTAACTGGAAATTTGAAGAAAGGGTGATTTCATTCTGCAAGATTTGTCACGAGTGATTTATGGTTATGTTCTTTATTAAGTTACATGTGACATCAAAGAAAGAAGGGTGAAAGGATTGTTTGGACTTCCAATAGATTGTTGGAAAGCAACACTCAAGGACAAGTCTCTCGCAACCCAAGGAGTTCGATGCAGGGGCAGGAATTTAAAGGAGTGTCAGAGCAGTACGTTCATGCATTCTTATAGCAGCACTGCTCATGAGTATTGTTGCAATACTGTAGCACATTAGTGTTCACCGCTTCATGCTATAATATTTTTTATTATTACGGGTTGTTATGCATTTTACTCTTTTATATTACTTAAGGTATTGATGTATGTCTAAAATTGAATTATTTTATTTAAGATTGAAATTTCTAGGATTTATTAGGTTCCCACTCCCCCTTCTCTCTCTCTCTCTGTGCATGTGCGTACAACTCAGTGTCCCTACGTGGGATTCTTGTTGAGTTCTTGGTTTTTCTTGAGTTTCTCAAATCTCAAAGGGCTCCTCCTCAAAGTAGAGCAAAGTTTGTTAGGTCACGCTCCTTTGGAGTACGTATACAATACGCTTCAATCCAAATGAGAAACAATATTCTTTTTTTTTCCCTCTCTTGCTATGGCTACAAGTTATCAGGCGAGACCACGCTTCACACCTGTGACCTGTCCAGGCTCAACCCGATTTCTAAGATAGTTCATTCTATCTAGATCAGATTGTTGGGTGTACTTGACTCCACTAATAGTTATAACTGTGATATAAGTGAATTTTTGTGACGTGAATGAAAATAACAAACACTATACGTGTAGATGGATATTTATTCTTCTATGTTTTCTTGTCTTTGGATTGTAAGTCTCTAGTGAGTATGTCCTCTTCTCTTAGTATTCTTCTCTTGCTTTAATAAAACTGTCACTCAACAAAAACACTCTGGAAAACCATTTCATTACCTATTATTTAGATCTGTCATTTTATTTGCACTGGGGCTGCCCTTTTGAATTTTAGCTCCACTATTGTTTTTAGAACATTGTCTATTCTTTTGTTGAACTCAAATTTTATCGATTGATTAATTTATCAAATTGAGAATTCCTTTAAGTTTGATGTTCAAACTATTGTAGGTCATATCAGGGATTGAAGCAGCTGTGAGATCAATGAAAGTAGGTGGTGTATGTCGAGTCATCATTCCACCATCCCAAGGATATCAGAACACGTCTCAAGAACCCATACCACCTAATGTACGCACTCTGTTCTTTTAACTTTGTTCTTATACCGATGTGTCTCTTTTAATTCATTCTTGGGACGTGTGTTATTCCTTGTGTCATGTTTGAATAAAGAGAACCTATGAAGCATAAACACTCTATTTTGGCTCACATGTCCATGTCGGACACTTCTCGAACACATGTTGGACATGTGAAAAAAGAGTATCCAATTTTTTTATTTTTATTTTTTCAAAATTTCAAACACGTTCTGGACACATTCGGGAACGTTTTCTACTTTTTTCTTCAATTTTTTTTTTGGATTTTTTCTTCTTTTTATCTTTTTCTCTTCTCCTTAGTTCTTTTTTTAGTTGTATATATATACACACATATATATGTTCTATGTAATAGTTAGTTAATTTGTTTTGGAACTTGAATCATGGATGTTAATGATTAAATGAAGAAATTCTTTAATTTTGATTTAATGACTTTGTTATTTTAATATCTTAATAATATTTTTTTGATTTGTGTGTTTTTATGCCAATTTTAATTGAAATAACATTAGGTTTTTATTATATAGTCATATAAAAAAATTATATTTATTCAATGTGTCATTGATGTGTTCGTGTTCTACTTTTTTGAAAAATAACGTGTTTGTGTGTCTGTGTCGTGTTGTGTCGTATCTGTGTCCCGTGTCCGTGTTTATGCTTCTTAGAAGATGACAAAGTATCACTTAGGCAACAATGCTTATTAGTTTATATAGATCTATATATATAACCTTGATTTGCCTCTATCAATTTTAAAGCATTTCAGACTATGAGAGGTAGCATCAATTAGGGATAAGCGGAGGGAGATTGAGTCAAATGATTTGGTCATGTGCAACAAAAACCAATAGCTGCAGAGGGATGAAGAGTGACATGATCCAGTTTAAGAGAGTTAGTGGGAGGTATTGAAAGCCAAAAATAACACGGGTTGATGTTGTCTAGAGAGAAATAATAGCATATGGTTTAACTAAAGCTATCCTCCTAGATAGAGCGGATTGGCAAAATGGATATTACATGCTCTCAGATATGTGTATCAGATGTGGGTTGTGTTTAGATGTCGGACCTCTTTATCCAAATCTTTGGTACAAGAACTCAGCTTGAACCGTGTCTAAAAGTTGGTACGAGTATGTAGACATGTTGTGCACATTTAAATACATTTATTCTATATAATGTTGTAATGTATGATGATGATGTTATTCAAGGATATAATTGGATTAAATTCATATTAATTAGATGTAGTAGAAAAAAGGAATTTCTAACTCTTCGTGAGAAAAAGGATTCCTTACCTGCTACCAAATCTGAGCTGCTTCTTTTTCTTTCATCATTGCATACAGAGGATTGGCATGTCTGATTTAGGTTTCATATGTTGAACTAGTCACATATCCTGCACTGATACCTTGTCGACACGGGTACCTTGGCCCGGGGGGGGGGGGGGGGGGCAATGGGATGGTCCATGTAACATAGGGCAAAACGAGAGTGTTGGGATAAGGCTGTGTTGAGTCGAGTCGAGTCAAAGTGGTTGTAGTAACTATTGGGTAGTTGCCAACTGGGGAAAAGGGGATTGGAGTAGGCTGGTGGTACTTGCATTTGAAGGTATGTTGATACTTTGTTTCTTAGAATGCTCTCCATTTTATATTGGTTATTACTAGACTACTGCCAATAGGATGTATGTTTGGAATACATTGGTAATCAACAAACAGAAAATGAGATGCGATCATCACATCCTCCATAGGGCCTTGAACACTGAAGCCTCTAAAGATCTCACCCTCCATTGCATTGCTCAACATCCTACTCAGTTTCCATAACAACAATGAACAACAGAGGAGATAGAGGATCCCCTTGCCTCAATTTCCTGGAGCTAGGAGAAAAGTCCCCTGGAAAACTATTTATCAGGACTTCCAGAACAAAAAATCTGACTTGAGAAATACAAGCTCTGATCCACTTCTTCTACTGTTCCCCGAGACCCATTCTCTTAAGATCAACAAGAACTCCCAATTGACATGATCATAAGCCTTTTCTATGTCCAGTTTACAAATGACTCTAGACTCTCCACTTCTAATTTTGGAATCCACACTCATTAGCTATAAATCTGTATCGGCACTATTAAGATTACATTAATGGAGATGACATGTATTCTGGTACAGCATTGTATTGAGGGTTGCTTTAGTCACTTTTCCTGTGTCATTGCTAAGAACAATGTAATTTGCATATGTTAAAAACTCTAATTTATAAAGAATGTTGCTTTTAAAATATTTAAAAAAAGAAATAGAAAAGGTAAATTCAGTTCTTAACAATAATTTTGTCAATATCAAGGTGTGAGGTCAGCACCCATCACAATTCAAAAGATCATATGCATAGCAGTAGGTTTTAGATTGGGCCATATTTTACCCTGGCCATTTACTGAGATCATTTGCTTAAAAATTCTTTTGGACCTTTTCTGTTCTTCTACAGTTTTTTGATAGGCAGAGGCTGTTTACTACCATTTTCAATCCTACCCGACTTGCCAATGGAGAAGGCTCGACATTGGGGACCCTCACATTTGATATTGAGTTGGTCAGCCTGCGGCATCAGTAAACTTTCTTGATTCTGCAAGAACTTTGTGTGTCTATTTCGACGTAAGCTATAACCAGATGACTTCTCATGGCCATTGCAATGTAGGCTATACCGAACAACTTTCTTTGTTTGAAACTGATGATATTGCACCTTCCAAGTACAACATAATGATTCTGTAACTATACTATGCTTACCCACTGACAGATTTTGAACTTGATTGGTTGCTAAAAGACCAATAGAGAGAGAATGGGTTACAATTACTAGATATCAAATCTGAGCTTTGCACCTGTTGAATGCAAAATACCAGCTACTCTCAGTTCCCACTACTATTCTCCCATCCGAATTGTGGTCTCCCCCCCCGCACCCCTGGTTATGGATATGTCAAATAAACTTGGATGCTGCTTCAAATCGAACTTAACTTGTGGCTGCTATAGCAAGGGACTGTAAGACGTCATTTTTTTCAAACTCCCTAACTGAGCTTGCTAGTTCTCCACTGGTTGCAGAAGCTTTAGCAACTTGACAGGCTGCCATTTAGGTGCAATAGTGCTGATTTAATGGACATTGGTTGGGAGGAAGATGCTAATGTAGTAGTAAATACAGGAGTTATTACCATGTTTCACCCCTCACTGGTCAATTGTTTCTTTGAGAGATCTTATAATGCTGCTGGAGTCCCTCCCACACCTGGTCAGCATTCTTTACTCTTACTCTCCAAGAAAATCATTTTCTGTTGTGCATGAAATGGCCCGGTGGGCACATAAAAACAGTTTTTCTGGTTCCCATGGGTCCCCAGGAATGTTGCCTCTGGCCGTTCAAGATGCTATTGCTTGGGACATGACCTAGTAGGAGGATCTCTACCTCAGTGCAGCACTGATTTTCATTTGTTCCTGTTTTCTTTGGCTGTTTTTTCTCTGGTTTGTTCTTGCTCTAAGTTTGTGTTTGACCCATGAACAACATTATATGTACATATATATGCGTGTGTGTACACATATATCGATGCTACTAAATAGTTTGTCTGTGGTTGAAGGGGGAAAGAAAAAAAAAATGAAAATGAAAAAAAGAGCGATATGATTCAGTGTTTTATTTCTTTATACCCATTGAAGTGCAATGAGGTCGGTTTGTATGTGTAGTTTTTTAGTGTTGTCATGCATGGCAAGTGGCAACATATCCAGACACATTGTTTATGAAACATGGTGAATATCATTGCTCGGCATTGCTCCACTCACTATATGTATTGGCAATTTTTTTATGCAATGATGCGAATTGACCATTCAAGATGCGTCAGGTCAGAAGCCTTATTCTTTGCATTAGAAAATAGTATTCTACCCCTCTCCATCCCCTTCCCCAACCAGAGAGAGAGAGAGAGGCCTGGGAAAACATGTGATAATTATATTTTACCTAGAGGGTGAATATAAGAATTATATTTTTGCGAGGGTTCTTGAAAAAAAAAATAGTCTCAAAATTCTTTTATTTCTTCCCTTTTACATCGTATTTATATTATAAAATATTTTGGCCTTTTTCAAATGTTGAGGAACTAAATGGGTGAATTGTCATACAACATTGGTTGTGAACTAGTATATAGGTAGAGATTCTCTCGGCTTAACTAAGTTAAATTTTTGTCTTTTCATTAAAATAAGAACATAGTAAAAAGAAATGAAGGGATAATCAGGCATAGGTTTAGTTTTTGAACTTATTTGGAGCATGAGGATGTCACTTTAAATTATTTCGAGTTCAGATGATGTGTCATCATCGTATTAATTTTAATGACTATTTTGCCCTTAATAAAAAAAAAATTATCGGCTGGTCCTCCTTTTCCACAACCAAGGGTTCCATGTTGTAACACCCCCAAGGGGAAAAATTATAATTTTTTGTTGCATAATTTCACAATTAGTGAAAGTACACTTGATTGATAATTAAAAGTTGACTCTTGATAATAAATTCAAAATAAAAATTTTGTATCATCATTCAAGAATAATGACATCGCATGAAATAATCATAATAGATAAATAATGTGGCCAATATGTATATAGTATGTATGCATGCATGAAATATGCATATGACATGAAGAACTTGATGGAGTAAGCATGTGCATGCGTGCACACACACACACACATTTGTCAAGAGGTGTCACCTTCTCAAGGATTCAAGATAGATTTCCTCCTATACTTGTCAAGTGCCTCAAATCCAAAAGCTTACTATAAAAATGTGTCACACTCCTCATTTGCTTCATTTTTTTGAAAATCTAATCAAAGACTAGAGAAATTAGGGCTTCGATTCGTGCATAAAGAAGATAGGACGAGAGAGAGAGAAAGAGGGAGAGAGGAGAGAGAGAGGAAGAGAAAAAAATTGTTACTCAGAGAATATAAGGCATGCTCAATTACCCACAATTTTTTCAAGTATGCTTAAGAAGCATATAAGGTTCAGATGATGTAAGCTATAAATGGAAAGACTCTAAGCATAAATGAAACTTGTCGAGGTGTAGATTAGATGTGTTTCTGTGTCTTAGGAATGACATGCGCTGAAAATTTGAGCGACGACTTAGAGCAATCTAAAGTAAGAATGACTAACAGACTTGTAGTTAGATTGTTAGCCATTAATTTGTATGTAATGGACTCACATGATTGTAACTCTGCATAGTCATAAATAATGTATAAGTTTTGGTTTAAATTTGCTCTACCAAGTGTAATTGCATTAAAATAAAATAAAATTAACCAATGAAACTTTTGTTACTAAACTAATGGTTAAAGAATGTAATGTACTTGGGATTTGTCTAAATGGCCTTTGGTTATGTTGCAGTCGTTTGCATTCTGCAAAATGGTAGAATGCGAGAGAAGTGGCTTGACTAATCGATTGTAGTTCCACACTCCGCCCAGGGAGGGGTTTAGGATGTGACATGTTTAGATCAATTTAGAACCTAAGAAATTGAGTAAAATGCACATGCAAAAATTAGGGTTTTGTAGTGCTATAGTGATATTGCGATGAAGGCGACGATTAGTCAACTTGTCGGCTTGACAAGTTGGCCCTAGTTGAGTTGAGTTGATTTGGCGATCCTGTTGATTGGCTCACCTAAAGACAAGGCATCATTTAAGATGATTTGACACAAAGTTTTCATTAGAAATGGGAATAGGAATAACCTTATCCTATAAATCATGAACAAATTGGGAACATCCTTATTTGGCTACATAGATAGCCAATTGAAATCAGAATAGGGATAAACCTATTATGATTATCATGATAAATTGAGAATATGGGGTGTTTTGCAACCTAGTAGTGAAAATAAAGTTTTTAAAATTAAAATTTGGCCCCAGAACTTTTAAATAATTATGTTTGATCCTAGAAAATTTTAAACAAAAATTTATTTATGCCTCTCAACTTTTGAAAAATTATATTTTGACCCCTAAACTTTAGGTAATTATGATTTGAGCTCTGAATTTTACTAAAATTACAAAACATCCCCTAATTCTTAAGAATATTTCAAAAATACCTTTCTAAATTAATAAAAAATCTTTCAATTATACCCCTAAGCATAAAATGAGCAAATTAGAGCCTATCTAAGATCTAGAAGAGGCTAACTTAACATTTTTTGACGTTTTAGACTTAATAGTGGAGTCCATTTTGGCAAATGAAGTACCGAAATATAAGATATGCAAATGAAAGTAATTATGAACATATCCTTAGCAATAAAATAAGTTATCAAATGAAATCAAGTAAGGAAATATGACCTACCTTAGGCTTTTTGGGGTCTCTGAGTCCAAAATTGGACTCCATTTGGACTAGAAACAATAGATAGACAATGATTCCAAGTAAAGTATATGTTATTAAGTTCTAATTTGATCTATGTTTTAGGAGCAACAAAGGGGAAAAAAAGGACAATTGACTAAAGGGGAACAAGGGACTACAGGTGAGTAATCCATACTTTTGAAGTGGAGATTTTCCATTCATTTTTTATAAATGTGCTTTGATAAAATGTCTGATGCTTCGTAAATTTCTTTACAAATTTTTGTTTAAAGCATATTTGATTATTCATGATTGAAATGATGATTCTTATTCTCTTTCAAAAGCATGTTTATCGTGATGATTGATAAAATGTCTCTTAATCTACTTCAAAGCATGTTTTTATTGAAAAACTATGAATCATATATTTGTTGAAAATGTTTTATCTAATGCCATCGCTCAAAATTGTATTGTGATAAGCCTGGGAATGTGTCAGAAAATCGTTATTGTTATTATAATATGCGATCTCTTCACACTACTAGGTCTGTGTTACATTACATCACCTAACATGGGAAGGTGTTTTGTTCATGCTTAATATGAACGTTTTATTTCACACAACCAAGTGTGTATTTTGCATGGATGCCGTTGTTGACTGACCCCGTTTCGTTATTCCATAGTACTAGGCATCTAAACTTCCTATTTTATAAGGAAAGTATTTTATATCACATTGCCAGTTTAGGAAATTTTGTTGAAATGATTGATGATCGAAAAACTTCATTTGAATTAATCTTTGAAAATCATTGTTTTTAAGCAATTTTGTTCCCATTGCCATTTTAGGCAATTTTGTTGAAATTTTGTTGTTTGAAAAGTAGTTTATGAATAAAATTTAAAAGGATTGTTCTACAAGAATTATCATTGAAATGTTTTTTGTTTAAAGTATAGTTATTCAAATATTTCTTATCATGCCATTCGAAATGTGAACAATTGATGGAGAATTATTTAACGTGATTATTTTATACCAAAAACCCCATCAGTTGAAACCCATGACATAGTGTTTGAATTATTCATAGAGCTTAGTAAAGCTTACCCCAATCCCCCAAACATTTTTTCAGATGACGATGACGAATGGGAACCAGCCTACTAAGCATAGCTTATAGTCCATGAATCTTGATATATTTTTTGCAGCGTAAATAGTAAAGGGACAAGTGAGCCCAAGATAGTAAGAAGAAGCTTTCTTTAGACAAATAGCCAAGGCCAGACAAGACAACTCAGTAGAATAGAAATGTATCTTTTGCAATAGTAAATGTAGTTTGTACAACAATGTGACAACTTTTGTAAAACAATTTCAAGTAATGTAATACGTCTAGTTTGTATTAACAAGCTCTGGTGGATGTGCTCTGGTGATCGACACCTCTACAATATTTTGGTTTTAATTTTTGTACAAGTTGCATTCCATTTAACTCTATATATAAAATATACATGCATGTCCCATTTGATCTTATCTTCAATTGCATATTTTAGGATCTAAAAATAATATTCTTCGTAGATCATCTCCACTGTGTTTGTTGAATGCAAGTTTCAATAATCAAATCATTTTGATGTTCTTTTGTTGTCTGGCCAACATAGTTTGTGTGAAAAGGAAGCTACAGATGTCATAGGCTGCCTTGGTCATACAACAAAGACATTAGAACCGATATGATATTGAGAGATAAGGACATAATCTTCTTTATAAAGAGATCAAGGAAGATCGATACAAATTGGTTTTGATTTATGCTCGTAATGAATAGAGATGGTTGCGTTGAAGAAAAGCTCAATCATCAAACCTTTTTTATGTGTTTAGTTGTTTGACCTGTTGCCCAAATATTTTCTCAAGAGGGGGAGTGAATTGGGTATTTGGAAAACATTGGCAACTTTTACAACTTTAAAATATAAATGCAAATAAAGCACAAGAATGTAAAAGTGTAAAGAGAAGAGAACAAACACAAATATTTTTATGAGGTTCGAAAAACTTCTTACGTTCTCGACCCAAGCTCCTCGATTGAGATTTCCACTATGTGACTCCTTCCTAGGTGGAGATCAAACCTTTACAATGAAGAGCTCCATGCTCTTAATCCCAACAAAATATCCCATTTTTTCTCATAAGGGTCACTTACCCTCAAAGGTATCACCGCAATGAGAAATACAAAGATAAACACCAAGGTTTACTCTCTTCTAAAGCTGATTTGGTACATTGAAGATCACTCTCTATTGATTGATCAATAAATGCTTTGAGCATTTAAGATGAAGAGAACTTTGAGATCCAGATCTAGCAATGAATGAGATCTCAAGTCTAATAGAAAGACTAGAAGTTAAAGCATGTAAGTTGTTAGCAATAAATGCTATAGAGAACCTTTATTTATAGGCCTTTGAAAGATATAGCCATTATATTCAAAAACTAGCTGTTACCCTTTTCAAATCTTTTTAAAAATTGAATTTCAAAGTGTTAGATCAATAAAACCAGTTGATTTGTTCTATAACTAGTCGCCTGGATCATAAACCAGTCGACTGATTTTTCTAAAAATTAGAGGTTCATGTTTGTAAAAACAATCAGTCAACTACTTTTATTAAATGGTCAACTGGTTTGGAACTGGTCGACTGGTTTGAAACTGGTCGACTGGTTTTGAAACTAGTCAATTGGTTTTTAGAACAAGTTAATTGGTTTTGGTAGATTAAGCAATTTTGCCTATTTTAACCAATGTTCTTATTTTCAAATGATTTGATTTTTCAAAATTTAAGGTATATCAATGAAATCCTTTGAAAAATCATTTTGTATTGATTTTAATTGATCATATAAATATTAAATGCATTTTGTGCATCGATTTCAAGGACCTTAACAAGGCATGTGCCAAATATGACTTCCCCTTGCCTAATGTTGATATGTTTATTAACGTCACCACAAGAAACCAAATGTTCTCTTTCATGGATGGGCTTAATGGTTACAATCAAATCAAAATGAACCCATGAGATATGGAGAAAACATTTTTTTGAACACTAATAGGTAATTTTTTCTATGTGGTTATGTCATTTGGTTTAAAAAATGTAGGGGCAATATACAAGAGAGCCATAACATACATGTTCTACGATATGCTGCACAAGAATTTAGAATTTTACATAGATGAGATGGTGCCCAAGCCTACAAGAGAAGAAGACCACGTGGAGGACTTGAAAAGGTTGTTCCAAAGGTGCAAAAAGTTCGACCTATGCCTTAACCCTCTCAAGTGTGCCTCTAAAATAACTGCGGGAAGGTTCCTCAAATGCATTGTTCACTAATGCAACATTGAGGCAGATGCTTCAAAAATAGCAAGGATACAAACATGCCAAAACCAACAACTCAGAAATAGCTGAAAATCTTATTAGGCAAGGTCAATTACTTGAGAAGATACATCACGACTCTCACGGAGATCACACAAGACTTTAACTCTCAGGTGAATGGGAAGGCTCTGTTTTTGTGAAGGAAGAACATCAACAAGCCTTTAATAGAATAAAATATGTCTTGACCTCCCTGAAAGTTATGATGGCCCCACATAAGGATAAACCAATGATCTTATACCTCACTACCACCACCAAGTCAATTGGTGCCTTACTTGCCCAAAAAGTAAGAGGGTTGGAGCACCTCATTTACTACATCAATCACATTCTCAAGTATCTAGAAACATGTTACTCCCACGAAGAACATTTTTTTCTAGCGTTTTGGTGTTGTAGCCCAAAAATTAAAGCAATATCTCTTGGCCCATTCTCTCATTCTAATGAAAAAATGTGAACCCATCATATATCTCTTACGGCGACTAGTTGTCTCCAGAAAGACAACGAAATGGTTGTTCTCCCTATCAAAATTTGAAATCCAATGTGTTTCTCTAAGGGCTATAAAAAGCCAAGCGTTGGTAGACCTCCTCACCAAATTTCTAGAAGGAAAATTTGAACCCCTAAGCGAGGAGCTCCCTAAAGATGCTTGCATAGTGTGTCACGCTAATGCCTCAGGAACATAGACTTTAAAGTTCGATAGGTCTTGTACATCAAGGGGTGGGGAAGCTGGAATAATTCCTACCTCTCCATAGGGGGAAGAAATCAACCTTTCCTACAAGCTCGATTATCTATGCACTAACAATGTGGCTAAGTACAAAGTTCTGAGCTTGAGACTCGTGGTAGCAAACTGTTGCCCAGATGTATACCCTAGAGGGGTGTGAATAGGGTGTTTTACCAATATTAACAACGTTTAAACTTTAAATATAAATGCAAGATAAGGACAAAGTATGTAAAAAAGTGGGAGAAGAGAGAGAGAGAGAGAGAGAGAGAGAGAGAGAGAAAACAAACACAATGAATTTTTACGTGGTTTGGAAAACTTTTTACGTCTTCGACTCAAGCTTCCCCGATTAAGTTTTTCTACTATCTTGATCTCCTTCGCAGGTGGAGGTTAAATCTTTTCAACAAGAGATTCTAACTATTTTATCAGTAAAATATCCTTTTTTGCTTCATAAGGATAACACCTACCCGCAAATCTCACCTCAATGAGAAGATACACCATTGTTACCAATAAATACTCTCTTCAAAAGTTGATTGGTACAATGAATACTCACTCACTAAAGATTGATCAAGTATAAGCTCTGAGTATTTAAGATGAGCAGAACTCTCAGATCTAGGTTTTGTGATAAATGAGATTTAAAATCAAGATGAGAGATATATAAGTTAAAGCATGGGAGTTGATGACAATAAATGTTTTAATGAACCTCAATTTATAAGCTTTTGAAAGATATGCCCGTTAGATTCAAAATATAGTCATTCCCCATTTTGAATTTTTAATTTCCAAATTGACAAAGTCAGTCATCTGGTTTCATCAATCAATTGACTGGATCACGATCCAATTGATTGATTAGCTCAATCGATTTGTCCGGAGGGTTAAGGTTCATTTTGTTCAAAACAATCAGCTGAATAATCCTTGGAATCAGTCGACTAGTTTTTCAGTACACTTTTTTTTTTCGTTTTAAGAATCAGTCGACTGGTTATTCAAAGTGGTTGATTGGTTTGAACAGTAAGTTCAACTTGTGTACAAAATTGTCAACTAGTCGACTAGTTCATAAAGATAGTCTTCTAGTTTAAACAGTGTGAAAATTAGGTATAAAATTCAGTCCGCTGGTTCTTGGAACTAGTCAACTAGCTTCGGCAGTTTAAGCTTGTTTGCCTATTTTCACCAGTGTCTCTTTTTCAAAACAACTTGATCTTTCAAAACTTAAAGTGAATCAATGATGTGTTTTGAAAAATCATTTTGTAATTGGTTCTAGTTGATCACTTAAATAGTTAGAACTCATGTTTATGATCAATCTAAACCTAATTCACTCAAAAATCTAAAATAATAAAAAATAAAATCGTCTCTTGACTTGTCTTGATTCCTTGGGCTTTGTGTGTGTCCATTTGCTTGCTTGATTTTGAGTGAATTCCACTTGCTTGGATTTTGGCTTTGAAGCTTGTACTTTGAGTGGATTCCTCTAATTAATGGACTTTGACATTTCTTGGTCAATCATTCTCTTTGACCTAGATGACCTATTTGCATTGTCACTTAGATAAAACATTAATCCTCATAGTCAATGCCTTGTTATTGTCAAAATTATTGAGATGCCCTTGGTTGAAAACCTTTAAGGCTAACACAAACGATGTCGGGATGTCCACTCTTTACATCAAATGAGATTCCAACCTAGTGGTGTGGCAAACCTCTGGGGGAATTCGGCATTAAAGAACCTAAGCTTGCCTCTTACCGCACCATTGTTTATGGATGGATAAATAAGTTTAATTAGGTCACTATCGAACATGTACCCAAGTCTTGCAACATTGGCCTCCAAAATTAGCATAGAAGGAGAAGGTGCGAAGATTAAAATCACCAAGAGAATCATCTTGAATATAATAATGCTTAAATCCCTACTAGAGGAGGAGAATGACTGAAAGAAGGACTAGTGTACCCTAATGAGGTAAGAATTGGAAAATCTTGACAAAAATTTCCACTCACCGCTAACAAAAGGTTTCACCCCATACCAAGGTGATTTATACATGTGAATGGTAGAGGGAACTCTTGCCTAATGCATTAGCATAAAAGAGGGGAAAATAAGGCTTATAGAGATTCACGAGTAAGTTTATTAAATGATTTGAGTCTATACCATAGAGTTCAGTGTTAGGGTTATTATTGGCTAGAGATGAGCAAAAAAGCTCAAGAACTCTAGCATAGCTGCCCCAGATGCCAAGAATTCCCAAACATGGTGGCATGTCATTTTGTGGAACTTTTTCCTGATTGGAGATCCCCGTACCTAGACTACCTTAACAAAGGGTTACTACCTGATAATTGTGTAGATGCCTCCACAATCAAAGAAAAATGCTCAACAATTCTTCGTCTTTGAAGGCCAATTGCTCAGGAGGAGCTTTGAAAATAAACCTCTACGGTGTTTAGCTAGCAAGGAGATTATGAAATTTCTTAAACAGTCCCACCAAATAGAACACCAAGGAGGGGGAAAAAATCTATCACCAACTAGTCCGGGAAGGATACTACCGGCCCACAATGGAAGAAGATTGCAAAGCATATATAGAAAGATGTAAAGCTCGTTAAGTACATGGAAATAAGATCCACGAACCTAAAGTAGACCTCTATCTAATCACCACGCCTTAGCCATTCCTACTCGAGGACTTGACCTTATTTAACTAATCAACCTAAATTCAAAGGGTTACATCTGGATATTAGTGGCCATAGAGATGTTCACCAAGTGGGTCGAGGAAATCCTTTTCAAGAGCGCAACATGTGCCGCCATATCAAGTTTTATCGGAAAGAATATCATATGCATATTCAACATACCTAAAACAATATTGTCAGACAATGGAACTTCATTTATCAATATGTATGTAGTTGAATTTCTCTCAACTTATGGCATCACTCACATAGATCCCATTCTACCTGAATGGGAATGGTCAGGCAAAAGCAACAAACAAAAACTACTAAAAATCCTTAGCAAGACCCTTCGTAACTCCTCTAAGAATTAGGTAGATCAGCTACCCCTAACACTTTGGGCCTACAGAACCTCCAAGAAAACCCCCTACATAGACCAAACCATTTTCTTTGGTATATGGCACAAAAACAGTTCTTCTCATGGAAATTGTTGTCCCATAAAAAATTATGGAAATGTAGAGTGAGGTTTTCCATGAGATAAGGGCCACAGAGCTAGAAGCATTAGACAAAAAAAGAGAAAATTTGCAAACAAGCCTAAAAAAGAACCACGAAAGGTTAGTACGTGCCTATAACTCTTTAATCCAAGCCAGGAAATTCCAAAAAAAGGATATGGTTTTGAAAGTTGTTGACAATGTAATGCATAGAACATCTACCTCCAAGTTTTCTTCAAAATGGGAAGGGCTAATCAAATTTTGTCAAACATCTACTAATGGTTACTATCAATTAGAAAGTATGAAGGATGGAAGAATCAATGGTCTTTTAAATTAAAGGGTGGATTGTGTAAAGTATTAATCTTTTTAAAAAATTGTAAGAATTAAAGAATAGAAGAAATGAAATTGCATGAATAATAAAAGTAATAAAAGTTCTTTTTATTCATAATAAGATCTATAATCTCAAGTAAAAAAGGGGAAGAGCCTTCAATCAAACAATCCTGGAGAAGAAGAGGCCCTTGCATTCCCAATTGTATCTCCCAAGATCACTTCAGTCTTGGTGCAGAGCTCTGCCATCTCTTGTCCCTAACCTCTACTATAGCTAGGCTGGCTTGAAGTTTGACAATCTTCGCATAAAGGGAAGCCACCTCATTATCCTAGGAATCTCTATGATGTACTATCAAATCATAATTATGTAGGAAAGTTACCATCATGAGATGAGACTCCATCCACCATACCCGTAGAAAAGACAAGTTCAGTGTATCCACAAAACTCTAAAGGCCCTTCAGAATCACCTTAGTTAGTTGGGAAGGAGTATACAAATCCAGCATAGTGACAACATCGTATAAAGTCTCCAAGAATATCATTCAAGCCTTCAAAACTAATATTTTCCCATTAAAGGTAGTGAAGGTATTAGGGAACTTAGCTTTAATTTGGTTAAGAAGGGGAACGTACTTGAGATGGATTTCTGTCTTATCACAGTATACATAGTCCCTGCTAGATGAGGCAAAGGGAGTACCAGACCACACCACAGCTTGACCCCCCTTTTAAGAACATAAGCGAAAGTAGAAACAAGGGCAGAAATGAAGGCACCGGAAGCCGAAGTCGCTCCTAAGAAAATAGAAGAAAAGACTATGACTAAAGAGGCACCCATCTTTGGGTTCATTTGAGAAGCATGCAACCCTGGAATGGACAAAGAATGTCACGACCCAAAACCCACCCTATGAGGATTAGGGGACCATGATCGTGGAATTTCTTTCTAAAACCAAATTCGTTCCATTCATACATCACATCAAGTTTAATCATTGTACCGGAAGCAATTACACATGTTACTATGATCTTTACAATATCTAGAATTGTCGAGAATATTTTTTTTTAAAACATATATTACATTCATCATTACAATCACTACGAGTCCCATACCCCACGTTTACATATGAACTTCACGTTACCTTACCCGTGAGTTTCATACCTCACGCACTTCTGAACTTCACATTATTTCACCCGTGAGTCTCATACCTCACGCACTTCTGAACCTATACTTCATTGTGGTTGTAGGTCCTATAACCCACCTTCAGATCACCTGTACATATCATAGATAAATCCATGTGAACTTCACTAAGCTCGTTAATAATTCTAGTACTTTGTCATGGTTTTCAACTGGTAGTTAGTTACGTATAACAGATCTTATAAAAATAGCAACTACCAATCGCTCGTATACTTCAATTATATAATACAGGAATCTTCAAATCACATTACACTAAGCATTCAAGGCATTTGAGTAAAACATTTAGTTCATCAATACAGAATACAGAAATCTCCAAATCATGTAACACGAAGCATTCGAGGCGTTCAAGTAAAACATTTAGTTCATCAAATATGGAATACAAGAATCTTCAAATCATGTAACACGAAGCATTTAAAAGCATTCGAGTAAAACATTTAGTTCGTCAAATACGGAATACAGGAATCTTCAAATCACGTAACACGATGCATTTAAAGCATTCGAGTAAAGCATTTAATATGCATAAAAAAACTTGTAAACATATACTGGATGGTCATTTGGTGGCTAAGGAAATTTAAATCATTTACTTGTTAACAGGATGATAAAATCATTTTCATGTAAATAAGAGGGCCTGACCCTTTATCATTTTAAAAGCGAGGTCATTTAAAAAAAAAAAAAAACATTTTCATGTAAATAGGGGTTCGAAAACCTTCTATCATTAATTATGAAGACATGAATCCTTTGATCATGAAATCAGGAGATATAAATCACGTTTAGAAAATGGGGGATAAACCTTCTGCCATTTCTGAACGTAACATCTTTTACTTTTGTTTTAGTGGAATCTGTTTCGAACCAGACTCCCAATTTAACTTATCGTGGAGATCTCTCATGCATGGGAGATAAACCTACTACCGGACATTTTTCTCGTATGTGAGTCCCATAGCGCCTCACGAGCTCATGGTGCTTATGCACAATTATCTTGCATTATCAGTTCGCAAATAGGAGGCATTTAAAAATATTTCTTTACAAATAGATACTATTCAAGAGCATTTAAATATAAACTCCAAGTAGATGCTTTTTAAGAGCATTTAAAACATAACTTTTCAAATAGATGTTTTTCAAGAACATTAAAATATGGCTTTTCTGATAGATGCTTTTTAAGAGCATTTAGCAGAACTTTGATATGTATTTTAACAGAACCTTCAAAATACTTGAAACATAAAATTCAGGAACATTTAAGACATAACCTTCAGAGTACTTAATCACATTGTTCAGGAATATTTAAAACATGGCTAGAACGAAAAACATTTACCTTTAGAGAGGCATTTAATATAAATTTTGAATTTAAATAGACATGCTGCGGTACGAACTTAGAAACAGTCAACAACTTAAACAAGCTCACTTTGCATGTCAAGATAGTATTTAAAAATGGAAGCAATAACACATTTGAATCATGAGTCATGTAAATACAGGAATTTTGAACTTAAAACACTTTAGGATTCATAGAGTTAAAACCTCCACTTCAAAGTATAGAATTACTCACCTTGGTTCTCGGGGTTGGTGCTACTGTTGTGCCTTTTCCTTTCCCTTATAGTTCCTAAGAACAATTTATGAAGAATCTAATTGTCACGCCCCAAATTTTTAAAACTCGGGGAATGATTGAAAATGACTTAAAAAGAATTAATAAAATACAATTGAATGGATTTAACTGATTACATAATAATTTTCCTATGTTTTCCAAAATTAAGAATGAAAAATGCTAACTAGACTCACCCAAGATGAGTTCCTAAATAGTAGTCAAATACCTCCCCAACCAATGGTAAAAAATAGTCTAAGTCTTGTTCAAGCATGACCTTCAAGATAGCCCCAAAAATGTCTCTAATGCTCCTTGAAATAATGGCCCCAAATATTGTTAAAAAATAACTTAGAAGGTTGACCAAAAATAGCCTAAGACATGGGTAAAAACTAGCCAAAAAGGTTTGCCCAAGGTGACTCAAATTGATGGCTAAAGTAGGCTAAAAATACCCTAAGGCATAGACCAAGGATAGGTCAAAAAGCCTACCTAAAGTGGTCTAAGGAGGTGGCCAAACATGGCCTTGAATAATGATTAAAATGTGTTCTAACAAGATGCCCAACATGGCTTGGTATAATGTTCAAAAGTGGCTTAAAAGGGGCTCCAAAAGGTGGTGTTTAATATAGGAATGAATGGCCTTGAAATGGCTTTAGAAGGCATGTAATGGCATGCCTATAGCATGCCCATGTAGCCCTCAAAATGGAGTCAAATACAACTGTCAACATGGCCTTGCATGAGGCCAAAATAGGGTTGTCAAGGGTAGGGCAAGACATAGCAGCAAGTGGCAAGGCAGTTGGGCATGGCATGGCAGCTGGCCAGGCTGCAGGCACCTGCGGCAAGTGCAGGAGCACACTGGGTGCGCGAGGAAAGGTGGCCAGGCATGCGGTGCACGTGACATGTGGCGTGCAGCAGTAGGGCTTGGAAGGCTAGCACGCGCAGTTGGGTTGCCTGTTGGCTCATCTGCTGGCCTCTTACCCCTCATGCTACAGTAATTCCAGTAACCACTTTTGCTACAGTAACAGAATTTCCAACCTTGGCCTAAAATCTTGATTTTGACATTTTTTGTACCTATTTCAATTTATTTCATTACCAAACTTGGTGTGGGACCCTATAACATGTAAAATGACCATTTTACCCTTTTTTCCTATTTTTTGACCTTAAATAATTTTTGGCTAATTTGCCCCAAGTCTCCATTTTCATTTCCTATGCCCCCATTTTCATTTCTTTATCTTTCTTTTTCCTTTTAATTTATTTGATTCATTACTTAGAAAATCTAGGTATGCTCTCCCACTCCACTCAACCTAGTTGTTATTCTTGAAAAATTTCACCATAGTCTCCTTTGTTTATTAACATTTTTCCTCATCCCATTCTTCATCCTCATCTTCTTCAACACCAACAACAACACCTAATAGAACATTTATTTTCACAATTCTATATTTTCAATATCCACAATCATATTTCGAAAACAAAGTAACTACTTGGAGCTCCATGCTCCTTATTCATATTCAATACACAATTCTATACAATCCAATATAAAATCAAGTTTATAACTTACACAAAGTTTAAAATTTAAATATGAAACAAACTTCACAGGGCTTATGCCCCTACATACAAAATATACCCCTTAGGCCAAATACACTTTAAAGTCTATTTTTCCTTCCATGCTCCACGACTTCATCAAGTCTCATGTGCCGGGAGTCTCATCTGAAAAATGTAATCCCATGTAGGGTAAGCGCGACGACTTGTATGACACAATGTTAAACAAAGAATAAAGGTAAGTTGTGGTATGTGCAAAGTGAAAATTTATGAGCTACAAACCCTCCAATTCACTAATGCAATGTAATGACAATATGTATGACACACACATGCAACTTTATGCCCAACATATGTCTCACTTCACGGTCCTCTCCCGTTAGTATGCAAGTACCACTCATTTTGGCCACATTTTGGGTTTTCACCACACACCCTCATAATGCATAACACCAAAGTGTTCAACACACTCCATGTTTCCAAAGATTCACAATATGCTAATATGCTTTAATTTACCATGCAATTTCTATGAGGCATTTTATCAAACACATGGGGTGTGCCTTAAATCATGCATCATACATTAAGAAAACCATAACTTTCAAACTACAAGACTTTGTCTACATGAACATAGGTTATAATACAATCAATTATACATATATTCATGTTACATGTTCACAACTTTACCAAATTCTCAAAGAATACACAAGTACACAAAGTACCAACCCTAGGTTTTCAAAGCAACTATATGTTAAGTGGTTTTCTAATATTAAGTAAGCATGTAAGTCATACAACCAACTTATAAAGTTACCAATAAACTTAACTCTAGTCTTTATTTAGAAAAATATCATACCTAGAAGGATTTTTTTCAACCCTAGGGAGTTGTGCTCACTTTAAAGTTGAACCAATCAGTAGGATTATAACTCTTGTGGTGGGGAATAACTTCATAGAAGGAAACCTTGAGAGATTCCAAGGTTAGATATGTGTTTTGGAAGATAGAAAGTTAAAAAACCTAGGTTTTCTTCATGACGTCTCCCCAAACTTGAGATGCTGTACTTTTTCCAGCTAAATTATGATATTTTTAGCTCTTAAGTGGCCTGTTTATACTAAAAGGGTCAAGGGGTGAAAAGACCCTTTTGCCCCTAATGAGCCGCAGGACCCTGTTACACTATAGCCTGTCCCAAAACACCTCAAATCGATATTCTACTTTAACCAAAGTTTTTAAAAAAATTCTCGCCTGCTAGCAGGTGAGGCTGGGCCCACCCGAGCTGGCCTTTTGGGCCCATTTTTCACACTATCTTTGATTTTGCTCAAATTCTCATGAGAGGTGTATTTTAACATTATAAGCATATTTTTCTTTTATGGAATACTCAAATTATACTTCTAAATATAACTTATGTCTAAATGATGCATATATAGTGCCTCTACCGGCAAATAATGTATGAATAGTGTCCTACTGACAAAATGAGAAATTTACTCTAATTTTTCAAATCTTTACTCTAATTAATTTCACATTTAACTTAAGTCGCCACCTATTTGGTGTTCTTAATTTATTCTTAGACCAGGTGAATCCTAATTTCCTAGGATAGGCTTTATTTTCTTTAAATTGGATTATTCGTAGTCAAGTCAGACTCTTAGGCATAATTTAATAAATTTTCATTTTCACACGTCTTATTTTTGAATAGTTATTTTGATAATATGGACCTCACCGTTGGGTCCAAAACGTCGAAAAAATTCAATTTAGACCTTCTCGAACTTCCATTTGGCTTTGGGCATCATTAAGGGACAAAATGGTAATTTTTATATTTTACGTGTCTAAATTTTTAGGATTCCATCTCATAAAATGGACCTCACCATTGGGTCCAGAACATCGAAAAAAATCAAGTTACACTACCATTTTATTTTATTTGGGTAACAAAACATTTTACTATAATTAAATTAATTATTTAATTTAATATTATATATATATATATATATATTCTGTCATTATAATAACACAAGTGCCACGGTGGCACAGTGGCATATGCGTGGAGGTTTAGGATTCTTACACGCGCAAGGTCAGGGATTCGAGCCTTGGGGAGCTGCGGCTCCTCTTTATTTTCTAATTTTCAGGTTGCCAAATAGTTGATAAGAGCGTAAAACAGGGACAGGATATCCCAACCTCGCATGGATTATTAAATCAGGTTTCTATCCATTCCCACATAAATGTACAATTAATAGAGGGCAATCATCACCAGATCAAATAGTAATTAAAAAGAAAGACAAAATAATACTAATTTTGATTATACTCTTGATTATAGAATATGCAATCTTGTTCAGTTTCCTTACATATTCTCCTTCAAAATTATAAATATGGTTCAATATGTTTAAAGGCAATGCTATTTTTTGACAAATAAGCAAGAAGTTAAAAGTGGAGTACAAATGTGATCAGTGTTAGCAATTCTGAGTTGATATAACAGAACATAAATTTGGCAGCAATGAATGGCAGCAATTAAATTTGCATCCTATATATGTAAAAACAACTAATCACCTAAAAAGAAAAGGAATGCAAAGTTTTTACCACAAATCTCAGTGGAAGGCACGACTTTACGACACCAGAATCTCCAATCAAAAGCTTGAGACGATAATCACTGCAAGATAAAGAAAACAAGTCAAAATCTCAACCTAGTTCAAGAAAATATAAATCAATTGCAAAAAAAAATCTACAACATAAAAAAAAAAAAAAGAGAAACCCATTACATAGGTGAAGAACATACAAAGAAAAGAATTAAATGAGCGACGACTTTTATTCCTTACCTAATACCCTATTATATAAAACTATTTGGCAATATTGTTACAATGTCAATGAGCTAGTGTTTGGAACGGTAAACTAGAATACATTTGCCAACATGTACACCACCTTAAATGGTTTCTATCATGATTTTAATGTTAATATTAGTTTATTTTAATTATGGAAGGTAAAAACGACATTAATATTTTGAAAAGATAGATGAGCTTTGGCGTTATTTCCATTTTCAATCCAAGGAACTCTATTGGCTTATCAATTTTTTTTCTCCTATTGACATTTTGGACATCAAATTTTCTTCATGAAAATCAATTAAATTTTTTTTTTTGTTTGGAACGGCAGAATCATGCAAAAAGAAAACCATATACAACCACCAAATTACGTTAATGCCACAAAGTAAATAGAGATTTTTATAATTCAGAAGAAACCCAATTTTCTTCATAAAGTAATGTCGAATGAGAAAAATTGGGAGGTAAAGAAATTAAAAATAGATATATCCGCCACTAGCCTGAGTAAACCATGTCTGAGCATGAAGGTCATCTACATCTAAATCTAAATTTGAACTCGAAACTCATGTTGACATCCTTACTATACAAGAGATGTGATTGGGTGCCCTATCCATTGTTTAGACTATATTCTATAGATGAAAATTGTATGCCTCTCGCGTTTGCATTCCCGAAAGACCACGAAACATGTTTATAGTATGTGTAAGCAGCATTTAGTTGAAAGGAAATCATATAAGAATTGAAGCCTAAAAGTTGTTCTCTAAAATTTTATCATCACTTAAATTGCCACAATCAACGTATGCTAACACAAGAACTCCTTAATTCTTTTTTTAAAAGATGGGCATGCATCATTTTTTGTTCAAACCAGGCACAAGAAGATGATGGTTACAAATGAGGCCCAACACGTAATCCACAAGTGACACCTCATACTTAAATGAGTACTTTCACAAACAAGAAACATGAAATAAATCTATCTATTCAAACATATGTCTCAACAGATGCAACCCCAAATTTGTACAAACGAATTATGTACAACAATTGTACTCAAATAAAATGAGAGATGGGGAGAAATTTCAAAATAAATTGAAATTTAACAAAAAAGAAAAAAGAAAACATCTTACTTGAATTACGGTTTTGAATGGAGAAGAAGAGGGAAGAGGGGGTTCGACTGTTGTGTGTTGTGGTCGAAATGGGGGCGTGCATAGGGAAAGAAGGAGAAGAAGAAGAAGAAACTGCTTTGGGTGCCATTGTAGGTATAAAAATGGGTTTTGGTTTTTTGCGACGCACACTGAGCGTTGTTGATAATGCCTGTGCATCGCAAAAAGCCCTCCTAACGCGATGTTGTTTTACTTAGTCAGGCTATTACCGATGGAGTCGCGGGCGTCGCTAGTATTAGCAATGCACAATGCGTCTCAAATAATGTTTGGGCCGTTGCTAAAGGCTTCGCGCCCTTTTTTTTTGCGTTGGAAATCCCATTTTCTCCGTTATTTGCGACGCACAAAAAGGCATCGTTGATAGTGACTATTGGCGACGGATTTTGGGCGTTGCAAATAATGTACGTCGTAAAAAACCTATTTTCTTGTAGTGATGGATACGTAGGATGCCTTATGGGCCCGAGTCTACTCTTTTTCCTTAATCTTATTTACTTTATATCTCTTTTTTTCTTATTTCATTCAGGTCAATCTCTCTCTTTACCCCTTATTTTGGATTATTTACCTTATATATTCCATTTATTTTATGCATTTATGTCATTATTATCATTATCTTTTTTTACTCTCTCTCTCATTCTCTCTCTTATTTATATCATGGAGTATAAGCTTTGTGGATGAACACTTAAGGCCAGTCCATTTGAACTAGGCAGGCTGGGTGCCTAACCTCTTCCCATCTCATACCTTAGCTCCCGGATTCAGAATTCTTTGGTTCATTGTAGAGTGGTTTTGCTTTACTTTATTTTAACTCATGTCAAGGGGTTTAGAATGTAAATAGGAAGAAAACATTGTAATTTTAGTTTTCTTTGCTATCATTTTTAGATGTATTCTCAATGGGTTGTATTAAGTTTGCTTGTAATTTAGCCTAAAACAAGCTGGCGACTTATTTGTGTATTCTTTGTACACTCCAATCCGAAAAGAGGGTGTGTTCCTCTCCTACCTCGAGAGAGCGGACCTTATAAGTCACAGATGTTTGTTTGACACTCCTCTTATTTTTCTGCGCCTGCGCTCACAACATCCTCATAACTCTACAAAATAGACTTAACAATAAATGCTTTAGACTAGTGTGCTTTAAAAAAAATAAGCATATCATTCACAAATAATAAATATGAAACCTTCAGGCCACCTCTAGAAATGGAAACACTAGTCACATTTAGCCCATTATAACCCTTTAACACATAAAAGGAAAACGATAGGGTTATAGCAGATCACCTTGGCATAGCCCTCTATCTAAGAAGAAATGACCCTTTTGTTCACCATTCAATATCAATGAATAGGAAAATGTTGTGTTGCGGCTCACGACTAGATTTACCCATTTTTCAACAAAACCCAATTTTAACATTAGTTACTTTAAGTACTCATATTCTACCCTATTGTGCACCTTACTTATATCTATTTTTTAAGATACATAAGCATTCCTTCCCTTCTTCTCATTTTTAAGAAAATGGATGATCTCAAATGCCACTAAATCATTGTCAGTAATCAACCTTTCGAGTACAAAATCACTCTAACAATCAAAATCATGTGTGGCAGTACTAATTTCAATCGATTAGCCAATACCTTTCCAATAAGCTTATGGACCACATTACATAAACTAATGGTTCTAAATTGATTCATATCTTTTGGGCATTTAGTCTTTGCAATAAGAACAATATGCGCATAATTTATCTTTCGAAAAAAAGTCCCACCATTTAAAAATTCCAACACTGGGTCGTTACTCTTGGGCCAACCATTCTCCAAGATTTCTAATAAAATAAATTTGGCATACCATCTAGTCTCGTGGCTTTTGTACAATGCACTTGCTTCAAAGCAACAGTGACTTCGTCAGATTTGAAAGGGCATAAAAAGGAACTATTCATCTCAGTTGTAACTCTTAAAGGTAATGTTCTGAAAACATCATCACACTTTACATGACCAATTGAATGAAACAATTCTTGAAAGTAATTAACTATTATTCTTTCAATTTGACCTTCATCATCATGCCAAACACTAGATGAGTCTTAAAGTTTAACATCTCGCATTTCGTTTACCTCGCTGAGTAGCCTTACCATAAAAGAAAGTTGTATTTCTATCCCCTTCACGCAGCCAATCCACATGCAAATATTACTTCTAGTAAAATTCACTTTCCATCCATTTGTCAATAGGATTAGAAATTTGGCCTATTTCACGCTTGGTTTTATTTGATACAAGACCCTTTCTTCAATTGTGTTAGGGTTTTGCACCCCTTAGCAAGTGATTGCTTAACATTCCTAAAGGTTGTGGTGCTCCAAGATTGAAATTTCAACTGACAATTTTTAGTTGAACTATATATTGACTGCATTTTCATTGTTAAAGAGCTATCACCTTCTGACCATCCTCTTTTAATTACATCTTCACCTTTCAATCTCTAGCCCACATAAATTCAAATTGAAACCAATGTCTTTAATGATTCCTTGATGTAGGTTGCTGACAAGTTGTTTTTAAACTTAATGGGTAATGATTTGACTAATGGGAAGATAAGTGAAAAACACTAGGTGTGGAAAACAATTCATCTAATTTGTATTAACCAAAAAATGGTTGAGCTTCGTCTACACTGTATTTGGATAAGCCCTATTATTAGAACACATAAAGGAAATTCCTAGAATAACCTAGATCTATTCTATCACAATCATTAATAACACACTGGAAATCACTCATCTGCCGTGAAAGTTAGCCATTATTTCCCATTTTCTCATTAGCATATAAAATCTCATGAAAATCCCTAAAATAAACCCCAGGGAGTGAGGACTTACTCTTAATAGGTTAAAGAAGATGTGTAATACCCTGACCTGAGTTAGCACGTGGATCGAGTAGACCGGGTCGAGTAGTGTACTATCAGTTATAAACCGAGTTATTTAAGCTCTATATCATGATATCATATCTACAGTACGATTTTGAAATATGAATAATGTCAGTTATATAGTCAGTATCGAGCAACGCGCAAGCAGCCCAGAATCATGCCTCGTAATGCGTGCACGTATGCATTCCCATGCATACATACGAACACACATGCATAACCCATGAAATATCTGTGTATGTATACGTGATTTGAAACTAGCATATACGTATATATATGCATACGTATAAAATATGTATAATTATATAGTTATATATGTGTATATATATGATATGGTATATTATATATATACATGTATTAAGTATAATCAAAGGAAATAAAAGAAAAGAAAAGAAAGCTGCATAAACAGCATGCATGAAGTGTGTTTGTGCTTGTGTGTGTGTCGGCTAGAGTGTGTAGTGTGTGTGTGTGTACTATTGTGTGTATTAGTGTGTGTGTGTGTGTGTGTGTGTAACATAATATGTATATCTATATATATATATATCTATATGTAAATATCCTAAGCTAAAGAAAATAAAAAGAAAACAGAAACGAAAGGCAGGAAATATCATAACTAAAGGTTAAAATAGAGGGCTCGAGGGGTGTAGGACTGTGAGGGAGGTGACTAGGGTAGTGGAGTTGTGATGATGTCTATATATATATAGGTGTTACGTTGGATTGAAAAATAGAAAAGAAAATCAAAGAAAGGCTAAATGTAGAAGCTGAGGGTGTGTTGGGAAGAATTAGAAGCTAAACCAAGTTGGAACAAAAGAGAAAATAGGAGATTGCACCAAGAACAGTTCAGAAAAATGAATATGCCATGAAGGTTCTATTTTGAATTTAAAGATATGTTAGTTAGTTTTGATTTTAGGGTTTTACAGAACATGAAATAAGGAAACGATTGCAAGAAAAATCAGGAAAAATAAGGCAGAACTGAGGTAGAAAACCCTATTTACAAGTTCTATGATAGATTTGGATTTTCAGTATTTTATGCATGAAACTTTACCTAATCTACCTAAAAGTAATCCTATAAAGTGCAAAAAAATATTAGAACAAAATTTGAGTCAAAACTGTAAGGGAACCATAAAGAAATAGAGCTCACCGAAAAAATCGCATCTTTTGGCCGGAGCTACTGTGTCTTTATTTTTGTGAAGATTGGATGATGTAAATCAAAAACCAAACCTAGATTGGAGTTCCCTAAGAAAAACAACATTTAAAAAGTAGTAAAAAATCATCGAAAAAGGGTCGTCGTCGCCTAGAGATGGCGACGGAACCCTACCAGACCTTCACCGGAAGGTCGGGAGGGATGATGAACAGTAGAGGAGGTACGGCGTCGTTTAGTACTTAATTAGACTCAAGCTGCGTCATTTTGAGGTTGAACCATTTTAAATTTTAAAGTTAAATTAAGACTGTTTGACTGTAGGGTTACGAAATCAATTAATTATACGCAACAGAAACGGGGATACGTTATTCAGGTTCTAGGGGTTATCCATCGTTTGGCCCCAATATGATTAGAAAAAAAAATGCGCAGGGGCACAGCCCCTACGAATTGAACCCATGACCTGTTGGAAGATAAGCCAAGCCCAAACCAGTTTTGACAGGCAAGCCTGTGTTAAAAGTGGTGGGCATATATATATATATACATATATATATATATATTACAGATATAAAAAGGGTTAAGGAAAAATAAAAGGGGCACATCCCCTGGGATTCGAACCTGAGACCTAGTGGATAAAAGCCCAAGCCCAAACCATTTTTGACAGGCAAGCCCATGGTCACCTTATGCCAAAATAAATATATATTATATAACTATAATATTAATTAATTTAAAAATAGCAAAATAACTCGAAGTCTAAATTAAACAAGTTATTAATGTATTTTGACTATCTCAGACATTCTAAGACCAATGGTGAGGTCCGTGTTGCGAGACGGAGTCCCAAAAAATAAAAGATACCTAAAAGTGCAAAATGACCATTTTACCCTTTTTAGCACAGATGTCCGAATTGAGTTTCGCGAAAGCCTAAACCAACTTTCTTCGACATTCTGGATTCAATAGTAGAGTCTATTTAAGGTAAAAGATATACCAGTAGTAAAGAGACATAAAATTTGATGAAGAGCATTAGTTATATAGACATATAGACTGAGATGCGTTTTATGAATCATAGGAACGCCAAGAGGAAAGGAGAAGGCAGTTTGACCTTCTAGACAGATACAATAAAAGATAAGTAAAATCTGATCTCTACATGTGTTACTTTCCAAGCCATGTCAATAGTTCTTGTACATATTGCTTATTGTATTCCATATATACCAGTATTTATTTAGCCACATTGATATTGCCCTATCATGTGGGAAGCAGTTATTGATTTCTATATATATCTCAATCATGCTTGTATACTTGTGCATGGATTCCTTTTTGTAAACTTGTACCTAGGGCCATGAGGGCCAGACAGTAATATTCGAAGTAGTCTAATAACCATGGTTTAGCTAACTATTGTTACGTCAGATTGCCTAAAACCAGTTATGATTCCACTATACTCTTCGTGGAAGATAGCATGATCTTGATATATTATTAGTGCCAGATTTGTGCTCAGTCACATCTCCATCTAATGCTTATTATGACTTACGGGTCAAGGTTCCACGGAAACACCAACTACGTTGCTATGTGAGACATGGGGCATAGGGTTACATTGTATACAGAGCAGTATTCATATAGCCTGGTTTGTATCTGAATACAAGCTCATGGGGATTTTTGGGCCCCACTAGTGCATCTCCCAAATTGATATCACTATCATTGATTATTGGTTGATATTCATAGCTTGATCATGTTATATTGTTATAGAATGATCATGAGATTTTACAGCTTTCATTGAGTGCTTACATTTCATACTTGATATAGCTCATGATTGTAGTAGTATGACATTTTTAGCAGAGCAGTTTCATTTCCTTATCATTTGACTTCTATCATTTGATATTGAGTTATATATTCATTGACTGGCTGACACTTTTTTTATATACACATGTACACATGGCAGAGCAAAGCACTACTTACTGAGTTTTCATAGCTCATCAGATACTACACAATATTTTGTAGGCACAAATCTCGAGAACCGACCATAGGGCCTGATAGCTAGGAGGTGGACATTTCTTTTGAAGTTACAGTGTAATATTTAGTACAAACAGTCTTATAGCTCTCCCATGTTATCCACGTTTTGGGGATGAACAATTGTTAAGAAATTTTTTATTCTGCATTTTGAGAACATTATATATATTACATATAACTTTTATTTATTAAATCGTTTAAAGTCTTCCGCTATTTAGTTGTTGCATGTTAGTAGCACTGATTGTGTAGCAAGTTGGGACAGCCCGGTTCGGCACCTAGAGTCGGGCCGGGATTCGCGATTCGAGATCCACAGAGGGTGGGTCTCGGGTCGTGACAAGATGCCAAGAATTTTTCCTATTAACCTCTTTAGAACTATTATAGAAATGAGTAAGATTTCGTGTGACACACTTAGTTGATTCTAGAATAGCATCAACAAAATGTTCTAAGTATGACTGAATAGAAACTTCCATATCCCTACACCAATGCAAAGCCAAACCCCTAGAGCAACCATGAGCATCCACTACTAACCCATTTGGAATTTGGAAAGCCTAATATGAATTTCAACATATCAACCTTTCTAACCAATAATTTTTCTTCAACCAGAAATATCAAAGAGGGAATTTCTCTCCTCACCAAATCATAAAAAACACGAACTAGACGAGGGATCCCAAGCCTTCGATAGTTCTAACTTAGAATTTTCATGGTTAGTGGTAAGGTGGTTTCTAATCTTCATTGATTACTCGAAAAATGTGTAGTACTGTTATTTAAGAGCTTTTACTTATGAAGGTGATCCAAACTCTGTTCCATCACAGTGTAAGGATAAAAAGTTTGAAGAGGGCTTCTTAGAACTTACAATAGTTCCTAAATGAGAATCTTTGTTAAGAGAAATTGCAAAGCTTCTCTCCCTCCTCTTCCATTTACTTTTTCGTTCTAGCCTATTATCACATTGCTTCAAATAAAGAGTGCACAACTGAAAAAAGCAACCTCATCAGGACTAGGGCTAGCGATTTTAGACACAACCTGCGAACACCACTCGAAAAAGACATGATTTTAACAAGTTTGGGTTAGGAGTAATCATGTTCATGTCAAATTTGGGTTAGACTTGATTAACACGTTCACTAAATATATCGCGTCTCAAGTTGACCCGCTGACCCAAAATTGACTCAAAATTGGCCCGAGTTCTTACATGTGACTTAACCTATTTAGAATTGTTTGTCAAACTTTTAAATTTAATTATTTATCCTTATTGAATAATTTAAAATGAAGTGAAAAATGTACAAATAAAATGAATAAGTGGAGCTAATTATGTCAATTTTTAACAAATAAAACTAAATTCAGTTTCCTTTTCCTTATTTCTTTTATTGCTTTGTGCCTTTGTTTCTTTTACAAAGCGACGTCACCACCACTACAACCATTAAGGCAAGAAGAAGCATCACACTTAGACATCCTCAGATGATCAACCACCCCTTTTTGGGGATTCTTTTCTCTCCTGTTTTTGTCCACTATTCCTCTGTCCACCATAATCGCTTGGGCAACAAGTCTCTAACCTTTCATTTGCAATCTTTCCCTTTTCTAGCCAGGCAACCACCATTTGAAGTGATCGAAAAGTTGTTTCTTTGGCTATTAGTGAGTGATTTTTTTCCCTTTAATTCTTTTTTAGATTTTTTTCCTTTTTTGGGATGTTTTCCCCCCTTTTTTTTCTCTTTTTTTCCCTCACCCTTTGTTACTCTTTGTGATATCACTCTAAAAACGCCATCCCCCTTCACTTACTCCCCAAACAAGTCGCACTTTGTCTCTCTATATTTACATATCTAATTTGGTAGTCGAACAAGCCTCCTAGTCCCTATATGTTCTCAAGTTTTATGGTCAATCTCATTCAATTAGATTTTGCTCTAAGTTCAATGTATTCATTTGTACAGATTTGATTCAATTGAGCTAATTAGATGTTAATTTGTTAGATTTTGCTGAATTTTGATTTGTATTTCTCAGAGGTTTTTGGTGAATTTTCTTTGAAAATTCTCTATTTTAAATTTCTTTTGAGTATATATGTATGTGTGTGTGTGTGTGTAAATTTGAAGTATATATGTTCATAGATTGTTAGTGTTAGGGTTTGATATATGTTGTGGTCTGATTACATTTTTCAAAAGGTTCCATAAAATATAATGGATTGGCGAAACATGTTTTTGTTTATTTGGGCCCCCCAATAATAAACACTTTTTGTGCTCTTTTTCATTGAATTGATCCTTTTTGCCCTCATTTTTTTGAGGTTTTATGTTGGCCTTCCTTGGCTTTTGTTATTGTGCCCATGGAAAGTTTGTTGTATTTTTCTTATTAGTGTTGTGCTATTTAAATTGATAATTTTTATTGATTTAAATAATTTTTGTATATTTAGATTTTTAAATGTGTAGATAGAATCAAATTGATTTATTATTGGTACAACATTGGTCCATTGGTTGAATGAATTTCTTCCTCTAAAAAGAGCATCAGTAAACTATAAGTTAATTCTGAACTCTATGTATGATCTCCATATCAATTAAGTTTCTTTTAAAATATAGATCTGAAGGTTATAATCTAAAAAGAGTTGCAAGCATGCATCCTGGTACACTAATTATGAAATCATTTCCCTTGATATGTGTGCAGTTTCTCTCTTGGGTCATATATTGAATGGTGTTGTCTATGTAATGTCATATGTGTTTATTCCCCATGATGCTTTGCATTTGTATTTCATGCTTGAGACTCCTTGTTTTTTTAGAAATGAAGAGTTTAATATTGTATAAATGAATGAGAACATCTACTTGTGACTCACTATTCAATTTGTATTTTGTTGAAGGGTGTCTTCAACAAAAGGTAATGGCAGATTTTTTTTTTTTTTTTACTGAAAAACTTAAACTAGAAATTTTTTTAAATTATTTTGGAAGTAATGTTTTGTACTTATAATTAATTCGGTTATTTAAATATATTTAGTATTTAAACTCAAATGAAACATCTTGGATAATGCATGCCAAATGAATGGTGGATATTTTCTTTTGTTATTCAAATTGTGGTTTAAATGATAATGACTTGATTAAGCTTATGAATTGAATGAGAATGAGATGTAATTCATTCAAATAGGTCATTCATATTCGCATCAAACAATCGTGTCAAACATGTTTAATAATTAAACAAGTTATTCGGGTTGTGTCGGGTCACTCTATTTGACACGACTCATTTATTAAATGGGTTAGTCGAGTCATGTCGTGTTAACCTGTTTAATTCCATGTTTGAGAAGTTGATACGATTTGTTAATCAGGTTATGTTCAAATTGACACTATTACCAGAATATGTCTTGACATAACTCAAACACGACATGCAAATAAGAATTATCACCCTTAAATTCATAAATATAAGCATTGGTCCCGCTCTTAGATAATAGTTCAACATTTTGGGCTACTTTAATGTTAATTGACTCACCCAACCCTTAACTTTTTAAACTAGAATAATCATTGTCATCACTAAAAGATGGCCCATCACTAAATAGACCATTCCTTGATAAAGTAACCTGGTCAAGCTTAGTTAATGGGGTCACTTGGGCTTCTACCAATAGACCACCTAAATATACATTATCATAGGCTTTAAACCTATCTGGCCTATCGAAATGCATATCTTCCACCAAATAAGTTTCCCGTTCACTAATTTGGGATATTTCAATGCTAGTTGACTCACCCAACCCTCTACATTTCAAACTAGAATAATCATTGTCGTCACGTAAAGATGGCCTACTCCAAAATAGACCATTCCTTGAAAAAGCAACCTTATCCAGCTTAGTTAATGGGGCCAACCAGGCTTCTACCATAGGCTATATGAATGGATACCATCATGGGTCCACCAAACAAGCTTCTTGTTCATTCAAATTAGTAATTGCATTATCTACATGGCTTAAGTAAACCAATCTTGACACATTGTGTTCATAACACCACTAGTTTCTAGTTGTGAACTCGAAATGTGATGATCATCTCCCAAAACTACTGTAGAAAAATCTAGTTTCTTAAAAGAATTGTAGCTATCATCATTAAGAAATCATTGTTGTACTAGTGTATCCCTAAACTAAAGCCTATATTGTAAGTTCTAGCGTGAACCATTTAATTTTTCTTGAATACATACAAGAAATTCTTCTCCAAATAACCAATTTTATCAAAATGAGGGCAAACATTCATATTTAAATTGTGCCCACATTATAGAAAAGTGATATATAGCAAGCTTGATACCTTAACGAATTGGCTTCTCCACATTGATTGAGACCCAAAAATGTATACATTTGGCTTCCCTTTCACCACAGTCGAGTAGTTGAACTTCTTACTTAGAGCCAAATATTTGCACTATTTTCTAACCAATTTCCTTGGTGATAAATTCCAATGCATAAGTAACTTGAACCAAAAATGGCAAGCAGAAAAGTTGAGGATCCTAAAGGAGAATTCCTTTATACCATTTCCACAAAATGAGAACAGAATTCTTAAACAACCATGGACCATTGTTAATAACCCTTTACATAAAATAAAATAATAAAGATTTAAAATGGGAAAACCCTTATAGGGTAGAAAAACAAATTGTTACAAAATAACTCACTAATTGAATCAAACCACAACACAAGTTCACAAAGATAAATCTCTTATCATTGCCTACCAATTTTCTTGACCAATCCTTCATAACCTCCAATATTCCTACGATCTACAAATCTACCACATCTTTAATGTGCAACTACTTGTGCAATGGATGCACTAGTTGTCACGACCCGAAACCCACCCTACGCGAATCTCGAGGACGTGATGACAGTTGGCCACCTTGCCAATTTTTCTCGCCGTCAATGCAACCAACCAAAGGCAACTTCTGAACTGTACAATGAATTGCATTCTAAATATAGGGTCAAAATAGCGGAAATTAAAACCTTTTTTAAATTGAAATGCAATTCATCCAATCACATTAGAGCACGTCTAAAATCAATCACCAAATATCTCTAAAGTATTGATATACATGCTCCAATGCATCTATTCTATATCAATAAATTGCTTAAAGCGGAAGTTACACCAATACAATTCAGCAAATCAAACTCATCTCCAATGATCAACAATTAGAATATCTGCAAGTACCACTTAATCATAGTGATCCGACATACTGGGCTAACCTCATCACTAATGATGTAATATTATAATACAATTGGGTACTTAACCTTACAGAGTATGTAGTCAATCTGACTTGGAGTTCATCTCGTCAGTGTCATTCATTGTACATCACTAGTTCCACTAGTTATCTCATTACATTTCATCCCACATAATGTCACTTGAAAAATTTTAGATAAATGGAATGAGCTTAAACAAGCTCCGTAAGTAAATTCCTAGCTTTGCCATGGGTCAAGGTTAGTTCACAAGGATAATAGGATAAAGGAATAACAGACAGCCAATAGCCAAATGAGCAACAAGAAATACATAGCCAGTCACCAAGGTGTGTAACAATGACCCGAGGGTCCAAAAGGCTTGTCCCAAAATGAGATATAAGAAGATAGTAAAAATGAATCCAACAATCGGGATCTAGTCAATCATGATAATCTGTTGCCACAACAATTACGATAGTCAATCAAAATTATGACATGCCTGCATAGAATATGATCATTCAACGAGTACCAAAAATACATGATCATCAAGTAAAGTGTAACATGATTGAAATAATATGATCATTCACAGGGCATAGAATATGATCATTCAACGATGCCAAAAATATATCATCATCGAGTTCTAATAACCCAAAATTGCGTGAATCACCTGGGGCCTGGCATACCCCACTAAAACGTATGCTCAGATCTGCCTCGGTTCCTCGGGCTCTCTGAAAAGCGTTAGAGCTCTTTTCTCTACAAGTCCCGAAGGACATACAAGACCCCAAAGGGTCTTTCCCCCACGCAATCTATGAATAGATGGGCCATTGTGATCGAGCACAACCCTGGGTACATGCCAAATATCATGATCCATAAAATTTCACACGGAATGTACAACTGTACAAAACAATTGATATTACAATCAACGAGTCATAAAGTGTATGGAATAACAAGATTTCTATCAACAGGATATATCACAAGATCAGGTCATGGCATGATAGTACAACGATGCTCAAGTATCAGTGATCAAGTTCACAATGATGCAAGCAAGCAAGTCGAATCCAAAGAACAGGCATAATTGATAACCACAAGTCGATTGGCCTCAAATTAGGTACATTGGGTAGTGATAGAATACAAATTTGGCAGCATGTGAAAATAAGTGTGACTGGCTGAGGAAGGACCACATAACAAAGTTCAGATTTACTTACCTCGACTTCTTAGTTTAATATTCTCCATTTACAAATACTTTGATGATCTCCAGATACTTCAGGCGTATCATTGCATAGCCTGAATAATCATCATTAATTTCAGACAGATCAGAATTCATTCATTCATGTCTTATTCATCATCATAGCAGTCTATCAGATGGCTTAATTAAGTTCATTGGCCTATTATCCACTCATTAGGTTTCAACTTATGTTATTAAATTCCTTAAATAGGCTTAGCAGCTGTCCAAATAATATTTTAAGTCATTTTGACTCCAGTCGTTATCAATTAAGCACTTATTTGCCCTTAGGGGCAAAATGGTAATTTTTTATTCTTGCCCCGGACCCTATCATGGTCCTTAGAATAGTCCACATATCGTATATATAAATTTTTGAGTCCTTTGGACTTCATTTGGTATCTATTTTTGATCATCGGGACACATCGGTCATTTTTCATTTTACACGTTGACTGTTCTAGAGTCATATTTAGCCCTTCAATTTTCATAATTATGCTTATGATAATTCATTAGATCAGATTGACCTTTATTCGGCCTCTACTTTGCACTTACCATGCTTAGGGATATTTTGGTCATTTTACGTTTCGTGAAATTTTGACCTCGATTCATCATTTAATCATATGTACAGTTTCAAGAGTGTTTGGGCTTTCATCGGTTTCAATTTCGTCCAATTTAGAATTTATTATGGCCTCGTATAGCATCAGGGACATTTTGGTAGTTTCACATGCCATAGCTAATTTTCGGGACCTCAGTGCATAAAATGGACCTCACCATTAGGTCCAGAATGTCCGACATAGTTAAATTGGACTATCTTTTGTGCTTAATTGGCCTTGGGTATCATTAGGGGCAATTCAGTCATTTACCAATTGCGTGTCTGTATGTTTCGGAACTTGGTTTCACAAATCGGACTCCACCGTTGAGTCCAGAATGCCCAACATAATCAAAATGAACTATCTTTTCTTTTTATTTGGCCCCATGAATCATCAGGGGCAGTACAGTCATTTATCATTTACGTATCTTTATTTTTTGGGGCTTAATTTTCCAAATCGAACTCTGTCATTGAGTCCGGAATGCTCGAAATAGTGAAAATACACTATTTATTTATTTAATCTGGACTTCGTTTGGGTCGCTTAGTGTCCGAGGGTAAAATGGTAATTTTACCTAATTAATAAAATAATTAAAATAATTATTTTATTATTTAATTTTTTTTCAGGGGTTTAAATGCATAAACTTTTCAGAAGTTGGGCTAGAGTTCAAATATCCAGAACTGGTGGGGTCAGAATGTAAACAAGTAAAATTTCGGTTCAAATCCTTTCAATCATGCCCTTGGATCGGTTGGTTTCCTAAACAAAACCCTAGACCGGTCCTTAACCATAGTGAACCAGCCGGTTCACCCTCTTTCAGAAAACCGGAATACAATGTTCCTGTTAACCCCAATTGGCCCCTTATTCACGGTTTGGTTTATTCTAAAACTGAATTCTAATTTCTTATCCCAGAAACCAAACAGGCTGATTTCAGGTTTTAAATTAAAACACTTTACTCAAAACGGTGCCGTCTTCACTTAACCGTTTATGAGGCGGGTCGGGTCCCGACCTGAACCCAAAACTGACTCGAAGTTCGGCCTGCACTGCTCATCATCTTCCTCTTCTCCCCCCCAATTTTGCCCTAAATCCCGATTTCATGTTTTCTCAATTTCGTGACATTTCAGGTACGGATTCCCTTTGTTATTGCTTCCAAAACATTTCTGGAAGTCAAGCCAACATTTTGGCATTCATTTGGTGGCTCAAAACTACGCATGGAGCTCGGTCCATCACCATTATCGTGGGACCTACAACTCCACCGTATGCCTTCATTTCTCAACCAAATCCTTCGATATTTGGTTCCTGGTGATCCACGAATCAGGGGGCTCAAGTCCCCATCAACAAAATCAGGTTTAATCGAGGTTTTGGTGAGGTTAGGTTTTAAACCTGAACCTGTAACTCGTGATTAGAGGGTCTTCCTATGTGATTTTGGGTCGTAGATCAGTGTTTTTGAGATGCTAAAAGAGTCTAGATCAGGTCTTGAGTGTCAAAAACAGGTTTCTTGCAGATCATTTCAGACCTGCAACAGGGCAGGTCATCCATGGCGAATTTTTACGGTTTGGTGTGTTACGAACCCTATTGGCCTTCTCAATTGATTCCTGATATTACTAGGGTCCAAAATAATCCCAATCATGCAGTTTACAGGGTCCAAAACATCCGAAAACAGTGGCAGATTCTAAACAAAATTTCAAACAGTTTTTGGAGTTTACCTTGGAAACACATGCATGCACACACAATTTCTCACACAATATCTCTTTAGCAGCCCTCTCTCTCTCTCTCTCTCTCTCTCTCTCTCTCTATTTCTCTTGTTTGCCCCATCCATACACCCATGCAACCTTACACATTTACTACACCACACTGCTACACTACCCACTCAAAGGCTCTCCTGCCACATGCAACCCTCATTTTCTCTTTTCCTACACTCAACCCTCTCCCTCTAGATAAGTTATCATCATTAGGTCTCATATATAGGTATAGGCATATATATATATACACCTATTATTGTAGGAAAACAATGGGGGAAGGTAGGATTCAATGAGGGGCTGCTACCTCATTGTTAATATTCAAAACTTGGACCTTATATATTGTATATGTATATATATTATATGTATAATAAAGCACAAAAGTGCTTTTAGCCAAGTGGTAAACTTTTTGGGATTAAGTTTTCTTGCTCTTTTGGGTCAAGGGTTCAAGACTTGTCCATTGCATTTTTGGCCCTTTTTCTATGTTTTAACTTGAGGCCTTGTTTGGCTATCGAAATTTTATATTTTGCCCCAAATGATTCAAATTAACATATTGCATCGCTTCTTCGTGCATTTCACCATTTTACTAGTCTATTGTAATTTACCGGAAAGTCCCGACAAATTTTCTTAGTTATTCTTTGTGTTGTGTCTAATTAATAATTAACAGACTAATTATTAATTAATTAGGTCGGGGTGTTACACTAGTCTTTTCTTACTATTTGGTCGCTGTAATGTATCCTAACACCTATGTATTTCTCACAAAGTTCTCTAAACTTTGTAAAATAAGGAATGATTATATGAATGAAGTTAGCTTCAAGAGGCTAGATTCATTATGTGAGACACAAAAAGATCCTTATATAGTGAAAATCCAAACCCTATAAGTCTTATGCATATTAAAACTATAGTGTTGGAACTATTCGCATTCGTATGGAACTCAAATTTGCATTTGAATAATAGCTCGAGTTTGAACTGACATGGTCTATGTTCGAATGATTTAGCTATTGAAAAATCTTACATCACATAAATCACTATTATGTTGGAACGTGCACATGTGCATTTCGATGATGCAACATGGCCTTTAGATGATGGACCTTCTATTAAACTAGTTCATTATGTACACTTATAAAAACAAAGTCTCGACTTAATTTAAATCAATTCCCTAAGACCGATTTAGCTTATAATAGAAAATAAATTTCACTTAAGATTATTGTAAACACTCAAACCAAATTCTGAACAATACAATTTTAAGGTCACATGCCTATGTGTAATGGATACAAATGCATGACATGATTACCTTTTAGATTGCACACTTCTTCAGATTTCTATACTTGTAAGAGGCTATCTTGAGTCTTCAACCATAATGAATGATATCCACAATCAACTCAACCAGACCCTACACATACCGGTCCTAGAAGTACATTTTAGGAAAATAATTTCCAACCCTTGTAAGTATGTTAATGATAAAAGTATATACTTAAAAAAAGTTTGAACATCATTGTTCAAGCTACATTTGAGACATTTTTTGGACTTTGTTTTTGTGTTCACACTTATAAAAAAACATTTGTGAAAGTAATTGCAAAACTCACTTTATCTCTATCTTCAATTATCTATCCAAACAAATAATAATAACTTTATAGTTCATAAAAATTCACATTAATTTAGAAGTACAAAAAATTAGATAAATGTTGACAAAAAAGTTAAAAAATGAATTCTAGTAACACTTTTAAATAACACCAAAATACTTGTAGTAATACTTTCACTTTCAAATTTTGTATTTTAATAATGTGACAGTACACAATTAATTAATATTAATCATATAATTTGATGCACTTTCATATCATTTGAAATATAAAACTAAAGATAAATGTTTGAGAAGAATATAATTATTGAATATTGTTGATTTTAAAATAGGTCATTTGAAAGTGACCAAGGAATGATAGACTATACTACTTGTTGCCTAGATATTTACCCTAAGAGGGGTGAATAGGGTATTTTACAAATATTTATAACTTTTATAAACTTTAAAAATAAATGCAAAATATGCACAATTATGTAAAAGAGTGGAGAGAGAAAGAGAGAGAGAGAGAGAGCAAACACAATAATTTTTACGAGATTTGAAAAACTTCCTACGTCCTCGACTCAAGCATCCCCCACTTGAGTTTTTCCACTATCTTAATCTCTTTCGCATGTAGAGGTCAAACCTTTACAATAAAAGCTCCTAACTCTTTGCTTAACAAAATATCTCATTTTGCCTCACAAGGGTAGTACCTACCCGCAAATCTCACCGCAATAAGAAGATACAATGAGTTTTTTAAAGATTTCTCTCTTCTAGAGCTGAATTGTCCAATAAAAGTTCACTCTTTAATAATTGGTCAATAAATTCTTGAGTATTTAAGAGATGGGATAACTTTGAGATCTAGATCTGAAATTCAAGAGATCTCAAGTTACTTTGAAAGATTTGAATGTAAGAGCAAGTTTTTGAATGTAAGGAATAACAATAAATTCTTCCAACAACCTCTATTTGTAGGACTTTAAAGAATATAGCCGTTTGATTCAAAATCTAGTCGTTCCCCCCCATTTTGTTTCGTTTAAAATTTAAAATTTGAAAGCGCCAGATCGAAAAAATCTATCGATTGAGTTCATCTTTCAATTGACTGAATCATAATTCAGTAGAGAGTTCATCTTTCAGCCGACTGAATCATAATTTAGTTGACTAAAGAACTCAACTGATTTGTCCAGAGGGTAGAGGTTGATCTATGTTCAAATTTATTCAATCGACTGATTCTTTCATTCAGTCGACTAAATATTCCAGTGTAAATTTGCACATAAAATGGCTTATGCGATTCAGTTGACTGAATGTTCAATTTGGTCGACTGAATTAGGTAGTGTGTTAAAGCCTTGTGAACAAATACACATTCAATCGACCGAGTCTTGGGTCCAGTCAACTGAATTTAACAGAGGCAAAATAGGTATATTTTATTAACATAATTCAGTCGACTGAATTGACAACTTAGTTGACTAAATTTGTCAGTTTTACACGATTGCGTATTTTGTTCAGTATTTTCTTTTTCAAATACTTTGATTTTTCAAAACTTAGGTTTTAACAATGTTATGCCTTTGAAAAATTATTTTGTTGATTGATTTTAGTTGATCACTTAAATACTTTAAGTATTATCTTTTGATCAATCAATCCTACTTCACTCAAAAACCCAAAATAATAAAAACCAAAGTCTTTACTTGATTCCTTGTGCTTGAGTGCTTCTATTTGTCTTGTGAGAATATCTCCATAATGTTGATCATTTTCATCTTTAGTCAAAACTAGGTCAACCATTCTTTAAACTTATTGACTTATTTGCATTGTCACTTAAAATAAATCATTAGTCCATATCATCGATGCCTTGTTATCATTAAAATTACTAGAATGTCCTTTATTGAAAACTTTTAGGGTCAACACTACTCTGTGAAAGTAATATCTTCCTATACAATTTTCTAATCGTATGTAAATTTTTTTATTTTTGTTTGGTGTAACAATGCTTTTATCAAAAAATTAAAAATAAAAAATTTCATCAATGCAAACTACGTAATAAGTTCACATTGACATTCTCTAATAATTTTTAAAAGTTAATGATATTTTGAGTAATCAATTTTGTCTCATGACATATATTAATTTATTATTTAATAATTAATTTTTTTGAAAAATATATTTACAATATTAATTATTAGGATAAAAACAACATTTGTGGTATATATATAGACACCTCATTTTGTGACCTTTGATTAAGTAGTAAAAAAACTGATGATTATGCTAAGAAACCTACTTTAGGTAAGACTCTTTTCGATTAAGTCTTATTCCCATTAGGACTTCTCTTGATAGAGTCTTATTTCTATTAGGACTCTCCTACTAGAGTCCCAGTTCCATTAAGACTCCTCTTGACAGAGTCTTATTCCTGCTAGGACTCTCTTGCCACAGTCCCAGTTTTATTGGAACTCCTCTTGACGGAGACCTATTCCTGCTAGGACTCTCCTGCCAGAGTCCTAATTCCATTAGGACTCATCTTGACAAATTCCTATTCCCGCTAGGACTTTCTCACCAGAGTCCCAATTCCATTAGGACTCCTCTTGACAAAGACCTATTCTCGCTAGGACTCTCCTATCAGAATCTCAATCCAAATAGGACTCTTCCCGATAGAGTCTCACTCTCGTTAGGACTTTCCTGACAGAGTCTTAGTCCAAGTAAGACTCTTTCCAACAAAGTCTCACTCTCTCTAGGACTCTCTTGCTAGAGTCCTAGTCCAAGTAGGACTCTTCCTGATAGAGTCCCACTCCCGTTAGGACTTTTTTGCCCATGGGAGGGTGTTTTGATAATTTCGGCACCTTTTTACCCACTAAGGGTATTTTGGTAATTTTTGCACAATCCTACCCTTAGTAGGACTTCCTAGTTACTTGAGGGCCTTTTTGTAATTTTCATATTATTTTACCCACATAGGGGTATTTTGGTAATTTTAGCCCTTTGGTGATTAATCGGGGGTAATTTGGTCATTTCTCATGCCTTGTGGCAATTTAGAGATTCTCCACCGAATTAGGGGAGATTTGGTAATCTTGAGTGATAGTAGTCTATTTAGGCTTAATTAGGACTTTCCACTTTTAGAATTTCTATAAATCTGGTTGCTTGATATTTCCTCAAATAGAGATACATTAAACCTAGACGTTTTCATTTTAGAGTTTATTTTTCATTTAAATTCTATTTCTCTTTTATCTTATCGGCTTTTGCATGTAAACACCAATTTTATTAGTTCGTGCATTGTCATAATTATTTATTAATTCATTTAGTTAGGAAAATCATTTTTATTTATTTATTTTATTTATTTAATTAGATAATTATCACTCAAGACATTATCCTAGCCCTTCATTTTAGGGTTTTATCTTAGACCCTTGGATCAAATCTCCATATTTTCCTATAAATATAACCCCTAGGCTATTAGTTTGAGGGACACAAAAATACACGATTAGAAGACGATTTTCCTAGCCTTACACTACTAGCATAATTCTAAAGTTCTTTCTACTAGAACTCTCCCTCTCCCGAGGTCGAAGCCTTGCCAAGGTGATAGCCTCTTTCTGTGAAGCCAGTTAAAGCGACATTTTTTTGAACCAAAGAACAAACTGGAGATCTACCTGACAGAAGCCTCCGATCCAAACTTTCCTAGTCAAAGTGCTACCCGACTACCATGACTGAATAAGGAACGCTCTCAAACCCTTAACAAATTCTTTTTCTTTGGATCCGGTTGATCTCATCTCTTTTATTACTCTTGATAAGAGAGTAAACTGGAGAACTACGTGACTCTGATTCCATTTTTTGAACAGATACGTAGGAAGCCTTCGGGCCCTAGTAAGATCTATCTTCTGTCTTTTTTGTTATGTTTTATTTCCTTACGCTAGATCTTTTATTATTTATCCCTTCCGGATGCAAATCATTTTTTCTTTTTCTTTTTTTTTTTTTCCAGTTTTTCTCATGACAAAATAGCCTTGCAAGTGAATATTCGAGGCCGATCCATTCGGATCGGGCAGGGTGAGTGGGTACCTAACACTTTCTCATTCCGTACCTTAGTCCCTAGATCCATGTTTTCTTTAGTTTTCACTTTTTTTATTTCAGTGTTTTATTTATTTGATCCATGTCAAGGGATCTTTAGAATGTAATTAAGAGACAAGGTGATGTAAATTTTAATTATTTCATTCCTTTTCAGTTTTCTTTTAACTATCTTTTGTTGTAACGAGTTTGCTTGTTTCTTGCCCAAAAATACGTTGGCGACTCCTCAATCTCTCTATCTCCTATAAGAGGCGTTCCTTCCCATCTTAAGGGAAGGAGATAGCCAGAAGCGCTCTAAATCCATAAAAAGGATGACACACATTTTCCCTTTCCTTTCTCCAGGTGTTGGCGCCCACAGTGGCGACTCCATTGGGGACTAAAGAAGGCTAGATTCGGTGAAGTATTCACTTCGAGGCTATTTTGTTTACTTGTTTTACATTCATTTATTTTTATACTTTATGATGGATGAATGGATGTGTGCTTGAATGTATGGATGAACGAATAAAAAAAAGAACTAAAATTTGAATGGCTTACACACACATCACTTTCATACATTACATTTGCACTACATATCCTCTAAACCTCGGACAGTTAGTAGCCCTCGCCCCGTATGCTCACTCAACTTGACGGGTGTCGCTAGTGAAAGCCCTCCACTCCTTGATCAAACACCGCTTGATCAGGGGACACTACACTTTAGTGGCCTTGGAATGGTATACAAAGAGGTGATGTGATACCATTTAACCATAGTCATTACAATTTAGTGGTTGTGGGAGGTAGATGGAACGTCTTATCAGAAGGGGAACCTTAAACCTTTACCCAATCGAAGTGTCATGCATATAATCTATCCCTAGATTCATGATTCAAGACTTTAAACCCAGTTTTGGAAGACACGCACATACCTTTTTGCAAAGTCAGAAAAATCCAAAAAGTAAAAAAACAACCCCTCTCTATTGGCCGATCAACACAAAGGTTAAAAGCCTTTGTGTGTCGATCGGCACACAAAAAGCTGCCCTTCCGCTCTACAAAATGTTTCCTATTTTTTGAAATTTTTCTAAAAAACTTTGATTTTTTCCTTAAAAAACGATTTTGCAAGCTACAACGGGGCTGGAAATGAGACTTTCTTGGTTTTTTCTTGACACTGAACAAGTTAATAACATAGGTGTTTTTTGAAAACATGTACCCACAACTGCCTTGGGAACAGGCTATCCAATGTTGACAAAATGACTTTCAAAAGGAACTTTTTGGGTTTATTCTTATCACATAATTAGAATCAACTTGATTTCTAATCAAGTATTACACTTTGTGGTTTGATTCAAGTAAATGCCTGGGTTATGTTTATTACGATTCAAATCTTTAGGAATCTTACCCTCAAAACCTAGAAATGACTTTCATTCAAGTCCCCCATTATGCCAAAATTTAGGGGCTAGGTATGACTTCTGAGATTTCACAATCTAGATTCTTTAGTCGTCTCAGGAATCAAGTCGGACTCCAATTTTTGGCCTCCCTCTCAATTCTTTTTATCATGCCAACCACTTGAGATAGGTTTTCAATTCCTTTTCAAGAGTCACCTTTTTTTAAGATCCTCATCTCTTCAATCAAGGTTCATCTTGACCCTTCTGGTAAGGTCTAATCAATTCCATTGGGATTACATCTTCCTAACCTTTAGGACTACTTTCCTCATTCAAGTAAATCATTTCATCATCTTAGGACTTAGGGGCTACCTAGGCATTATGCCCCTACTTTTTTTTTCAAAAACAAAAAAACAAAAAAATCAACATTCAGACTTCAAAATTCAGAAGAAAAAAAATGTTATGTTTCATTTTCTAAGAAATGATCTTCTTTTCCATTTAGATTGGATTTTATCTTACTCAAAGTTTTGAAATCAAAAAAACTCTTTCGACCATTGGCTTGGATTTTAACTCCCCATTATTTATTTGGAATCAAGGAAAGGTTTGACAAGATTGGACTTCCCATTGAACTTGAGAGACGGGTTTTCTATAATAGAGATGAAGTTTGATTCAATCATGGCTGCTTTCAATGAGTGTAAGGTACTTCTTGCTGATCTCTTGGTTCGACAAGACTACATGATGGTCGAGTAAGCCCGCTTCCATGAATAGTTGGCCCAACTATCCCAAATAGTCCAAAACATGGCCCAACCACAACAACCAATCCTTTTATCCCCCATCAACCTAACTAACACCTTGTCAACCTACCCCACTCCGAATATCCCAACTGATAGCTCAACCTACGATTTCTTCATCACTCCACCACCAAAAAGCCATCTTTAAGAAGGGCAACCACAGACCCACATTTTGAGGCCCTCCATAATGTCAATTCACAAGAGAAAGAACACATAAGTGTAATAAAAATGTGGATCTAACGATCAACATAGAGATAGTTGGTAATCATGAAGGTCTCTCTTTATTTCGAGCTCATTTCCCCTTCAAACTCAAGGCTTCCCATTTGAGGAAGTTTGATGGCATCAACTACCCAAAGACTCATTTGGAGGTGTATATCCATGAGATCCAATCTCTAGGGGCTTCTATTGAACTTATGGTCCAATTATTTCAGGATACCCTTGTGGAAGGAGCTCTCTACTGGTTCCTAGACAACAGAAAGTCCCAAACTTGGGAAGACATTTGTAATGAATTTGTTAAACAGTACAAGCACACCACTTATCAAACTATGAGACAAGATGTCAAGAAAGAACAAGAGAGAAATACAAAAAGTAACTTTCCTATCAAGCCAAATGTGTCAAACTCCCAACAATCCATCTCTCAAATTATCACTCCTATTGGTTCGCCACCTCTAAGAACACATTAAAGGCACACATTGTGTACATACTCAAACTTGTCTACACCACTAATTGAAGTTTTTGAAAAGCTCCATAAGAGGGAGTATCTTCAACTATTGGACACAAGGCCTCCTCCAAATCCACTACCAAAGACTTACAATCCAAACCAACATTATTATTACCACCCAGGGGTTGGCCACGCTACCAATCAACGTCGAGTACTAAAGTATGCCATTCAAGACCTGATTGACAATAAGATCATTGGCTTCCCTCTCTAAGGACCAATTGCAATCAATCCGTAGTCAAATAGTGGAGATATCAGAGATGGATTTCAAGAAGTTGAACCTTCTAAGCCAAGATCATTCTTTCACTCTTCATGGATAATTTCTATCTGTCTTTCTTTATGTTTCAATAAAGATTCTCTTAGGAAAATTTTAAAAAATTGTTTGCATGATTCATCTTGATTCTTTAAGAAAATGAATATCATCAAATTCACAATAAGATTGAATGCGTTGAATCTGAGCATCATCAAACTTTATCAATCATCTTGATTTTCTTATTGTTCACCAATTCATCTATTTGTCTTAAAGGCATCTTGTCTGATTCGATCACCATCCAAAGAAGATAATGATCATGACCTTAAACAGACATCGATATCGTGACTCTAAAAAATGTGATTGTTTCCTATAAGCAAGCAATGCCAAGGATAGGAGGCCATCACTTGGCAAATCAAATATGTTTTATCACCCACGTTAAAGATATCCACTTACAAACCCTTTGAGTCTGCTTGATTGGCTTTTCTTTCTTAAACCCATCTACCAAACCTTGGGGGGAAAGCCTACTATGTGTGCACTTTCACAATGCCATCATAGAAGAATCAAATAGCAAAGAAAAGAAACATCTTTGTCCCATGTGAAAAAAAACATTTCCAAGCAAGGAAAAGAGAAACAATTATCAGAAAATAATCAAAAGCAAAGAGAAGAAACATCCTTGCCTCATGAAGGAAAACATTTCCAAGCAAGGAAATGACAAAACAATTATCAAGAAAGAGTCAAAAAGCAATGAAAAAAAAATCTTTGCCTCATCAAAAGAAGCATTTTCCAAGCAAGGAAGCAAAAAATCAGTCAATCAAGCCTTGTATGGCTCAAAGAGCTTCAAACGAGCAATGAACTACGTTAGACCTGATTCTCCAAAAAAGAGATACGTAGACAGCCTAAGAAGTTACTTTAGGCTCGGTCATGAAGGTCATTTTAAGAATCAGTCATGTACAAGAAATGGCATGCACATCAAGGTTATGCACGTCAAAGCTATGCATATCAAGGAGATGCACATAAGGGGCTTGGTACCATGAACACTGGTTTTTGGGTCTTATATACCATTCATTTGGTAAACCTTACCCTAGCCTACATTTCATCCCTAATAATTAGACCACCTTGAGGTTTTTCTTACTTAAGAGAATTGTCACATTTCAACTAAGAGCTCTTCCAAAGGGTCTTCTAAATAAATGGGTCATGTAACAAACGATTTCAAACAAAGGGCTTCCTTTTTACCACCAACCTGTACCACATTATCTCTTCATTATTCATCCACTTTTTGAAAGAACTCATCAAGGGATTTCTTACCTACCTATTTGCACCAAATTACTTTCTCATTTTATGAAGTAACTCGTCCTTACTTCATAAAAGGGTTCCTTTATGCCTTGTTCATTCTAAGAGTAACTCATACTCTTAATTATACAATGTTTCTTAATCAATGGGCTCCTTCATGCCAATATAAGAACATTTTTTTTTTCCATTTAAAGGGTTCCATTTCACATTTTGTCATGCCTTAACAACTTTGCCCACGTCATGGGTAAAGTCTCTATCACTTTGGTTCACCTAACATTTCTTTCATTCAATGGTTTCATCCAATATGCTCAGTTAAATGCATAATCTGTATTGAAAATCAATAATTCTAATTTTCTCAAATGATCAAACTAAATCATACTCAAAACGAATACTTTAAAACTTTTAAAGGAATCTCCAAAATCATTTGGAAGAAAAAAAAGATTTTATCTATGCACTTGAAGATAAGTGTTTAGTTGATCAAGTCTCCTAAACTTTCATATTCTTAGTTCATAACAAGACCAGATTTTGCCAAATCATGTAACACCCTGATTTGAATTAAGGATAATTAAGCCATTGATTATGAATTGGTGATCGAAACCTTAAATAACGAGATCGGTTTCAACCCCGACACATGGACTTTTAGTAAAAGTCTTGAAAACCTAGGACGATTGTACATCACTTTCGTTGCAGTCACCAACGTAAGAGTCTTGAAAACCCAAGACGACTGTGCATCACTTTCGTTGCAGTCACCAACCTGTTGGTTCCATAGTAATTATATGTTTTCACGTCAACCGCCGATCCTTCATACGAGCATAAGATTTAGACACGTATTACGAGGTTATGAAAAATTAGTGTAAAGACTATACACTTAAGAGAATAATTAATTTTTAAAAATAATTAATTAATTTAATATAAGAAATTATTGGTTAGTTATAATTAAATATGATGACACACACATACACACATTGAAAGTGTATTGTGTGTGTGTGTACATGTGGCCAAGTATGTATGCATTTGTGTATATTGTAAACATACATGTATGTATATAAGAGAATTAAATGTATATATGTGTAAATATCTAAAGTGTGTGCAGAATAGTGAAACTGTGTGTGTGTCAGATTGTGAAGGGTGTGTGTGTGTCTTAGTGTGTTGGTGTGTGAGTGTAATATTATACATATATATACAAAACACACACACACATACATCCAATTGATGGCCTGCCCAAAAACAGTGGAGTAGAAGAAGCACTCATTAGGAATGCTGCCACAAGTTAACCTAGTGGTTGGGGCAATCATGAGAGGTGATGATTATGTGTAAAGTTATATACACATATATGCAAAAATTATATACACATGCCTACACACGAGAATTCAGTCATACAAAGAGAGAGAGAGAGAGAGAGAGAGAGTTCTAAGAAGAAGAACAGAGAAAATCAGAAGGAGAATGAGAGGGATACCACCTTTGAGGTAAAAACATCAAAACTCACTATTTTTCTCTTTCTAGAATTTTCCTACATATGAACTGTTTTAAGCCTTGATTTTGTATATATGATATTTACAATATGTTTAAAATTGTTCAAGCATGAAATTTGGCCTTGAAAACAATCTAAAACATTAAACCCATGAACGACAGCCATTGGAGGACCTTGCTTACAACAGGTCTGAACCAACTCTTGCCAAACTAGTTTTGGCTTATCAAGACCTCAAATAGAGACTATGAGGGTTTTAAAAACCCTAATACACGATCATAAAGCCTAAGAAATGACCTCCAAACATCAAGTTACTAGTTTCGGCCATAAACCCAACCCTTGTTTTTAGACTTCTAAACCTGATTTTGAGAATAAGGATTGAATCCACATGCCATGAGGATCACGCAGAACCAAACTCCATTAAAAATGGTGATAAAACGAGGGTTTCCAGAGAGTTGCAGGTTGGGTTATCAACCCTCTACCTGAACTCGTGAGATCAATTCGAACCCTAAAACAAATGCCAAACTAACCCTTGATGTTTTAGGAATGAGTTAGAATGAAAACAGAGGGTTTAGAATGGATAGAAACTCACGAAATTAAAGAAAATGGAAGTCGGGATTTTGGGCAACAGTGATGGAGATGATGAGGAAGACGATGAGTCAACTCGTCACTTGTTTGAAACGAGTGGGTGGACTGGGACACGTGGTGGCCTTGAAGGCTGCCACCACATAAATGAAACGCGGTCGTTTTGGCTTAAGGGTTTTAAAACCCTGATTCTACCTGTTTGGTTACATGTTTATAACCCAATTTCATATCCTACACGCGGTTTAGATGGCCTATACGCGTTTAATACCCTTGTCCATTGTTTGGTTTTCAAAAATCAAGAAAAATGAAAAGAGCGTAACCCTGGGGTTCGAACCCCTGACCTCACGCGCCTAAACCCTTCCCTTTTCCACTCGGCCACGCACTCGCGCGTTATACGTATAAAGCAAAATATATATATATATATATATATTCTGTAATTAATATATATATAAAAAATAAAAACAAAAAGGTGCATTGCACTTAGGGGGATTTGAACCAGAGATCAAGGGGCAAGAACCAAGCATGCGAACCGTGTGGAGACAGGACAATCCCGTGTCCTGTTCTCCCACATTTAAATATATATATATATATTTAATATATTAAATAAATGAAATGAAATTAATTAATTAAAATAAATAATGTCAAAAATGCCCGTTGACCAAAATTAACAAGCTATTAGTGTATTTTTACTATCTCGGACCTTCTGAGTCCAATGGTGAGGTCCACGTCATGAGTTGAGGTCCCAAAAAATTTAAAACCCGTAAAAATTCTAAATGACCAAAATACCCTTATTGCTACCAAACCCAAACGGAGTTCCACGAAAGCCTAAATTTACTTTCTTCGACGTTCCAGACTCAATGGTAGAATCTATTCGACCAAAAGAAGTGTCTAAAATAAAAAGACATAAAATTTGATGAATAGCATTAGTCAGGTGACTATGAACTAGAATACTGCCAAAGTACTAAACTAAGGCTCGTATATTGAAATGAAATACGAAGAAGACGCGACACGTAAACATGTGAAATAAATAAATTAAATTAAAGATTAATGGAGCTACCAGAAGAGTATGATTTTAAAATGAAAATTGATTTCCCTAACACGCTAAATTGTGTTTTAGGCTAAAATATACAAGTAGACTATAATGGATAAGAAACAGAAGGAGTTCACAATTATGACCAAGGCTCAGAGAACAGCGGATAAAAAGCAACAGAAGTTCATGGAAGACTTACTGTGACAATAAAAAGTGATTGCCAAGAAAATAAGGATTGCCAGGTCAACCGAAATCGTTTCAATTAGGCCGTTCATGTATAAAACCCCAACGAAGGCACAACTTGCTGAAGCGAAAATTAAAGAGCAGGAAAACACTGAAACTTTAAGTGAATGGCTTCAGAGGTAATATTTATTTATCATTAAGAAACTAGATATGTAGTACAATTATAATTAGGCTGACTTTTAAAGTTAGGCCTACATAGTCTAAGGATGGATTTAAATCACAAGTTGATTTGAATGTATATGAAGTTTATGAGATTCCCCTAAACTATTTTTGGTTAAGAAAAGGAAAAGGCAAAGGGAAGGCACCTCAGTAGCGCTAACCCAGACGTATAAGGTGAGTAACCCTGTATTTGAAGTGGAGATTTAACTCCATATATTTGAAGAAGTTTTTAAGTTCAAGGTTATGTGGAGCATTTGAATACCAAATTCAGTCTTTATATGATTGCTGTTTTAAAAGATTCTGTTATGACATGCTCCGTAAATGTTTTTATACAGTTCATTTCTTAGGAATGTTGAGCATGTCTGAGTAAAATGCCGATTTTCTTAAATATTCTGAATTTGATTATTCCAAGTATTTGAAGTCCTATTGCAGAAGTTATATGTTTCATGTTTTAAATACTCATGAAAAGTATCTATTGAAGAAGCCATGTGATAAATGTTTTATAAGATAAATGGTACTTAAGTACCACATGCGACGTTGAAATCCTTTGGGATTCAACTATGACACAAAGAAATGCCCAGTAGCAGGATCTAATCCCCCAAGCAAATGAGATATCTCCATTGTAGCATTGCAGTAAAACGGGAGTCTGGTTTGAAACAGATTCCAACTAATTAAAGAGAAAATATGACAAACGCTTTTGAAAATGGAAGCAAGTTTTTACCCCCATTTTTATCGTGCATGTTTATATGTTTTTGAAGTGCATATACTCTACTTGAAAAAATGTATGTTTAGCTTGAATACTTTAAATGTTTCAAAGCTATTTGTTTTAAGAATGCATATATTCTGTGTTCTAAACGTACGAGCAATTGGTAGTGTGTATTTTATAAACTCTCATGTGCTAAACCACTACCAATTGAAAACCCCATGACGAATGTAGGAATTACTCACAAGCTTAGATTAGCTTACCCGAATTTTTATCCGTCCCCCTTTCAGGTGATTAATAACAGTTCTGATTTTGAAGGCGATGATGATAAGTCTACCTATCTTGGAAGAAGGGTTAGGCAACTAATCACAAGACTAGCAGTTCTTTTGTAAAACACTATGGACTTTTAGTAGTAACTTTTGTATTAGGAAGTAGTGAACTGTTATGTATTAAGCCCCGTGGGGCAGTTAAACACGTATTAATTATAAAGCCTTTAAGTTTTTAATTATGCTCTGAATGTATAATCATGTATACTGCAATGTAAAGAGTGGCAGTACTGGACGGATGTGCAAATTTTAAAATGAGAAAAGAAAAGAAAAAGTTTTTCACGCTTCCATAACCACATGTCGCACATCTATTCGATACCGTCGCTTATGTGAGCCTTTCCACAGACCCCCGAGTCTGCAAGCGGCGGTCCAGACACGAGGTCCGCACAGGGCGGATTTCGGGTCGTGACAAATCATCTTCAAAGATGGGAAACCTCACCATTCGAAACCAAGAAATAATTCTTTTGGCCTAAACAACCAAACGTAATTGCTAATGGTCTAGGGGCTGGTAGAGTCCAAGCCAAAAGTTAAAATTTTCTCTAAATGAAAAATTCTTTTCAAAAAAGGCAATAACATGTTTCACAACATTTTCTCTCATTCAATGAGTACATTCTCTTCACTCCTATTTAAGTTGAGTACATTCCCCTCGCTTCTATCTAAGTTGAGTATATTTTCTTCACTCATATCTGAGTTGATTACATTCTCCTTACTACCCTCTAAGTTGAGTAAATTGCATATTCCTTTGGCTGAGGTAAGTGTTCATCATCAAGATGATTTCTTCGTACCTTTCTATACTCTTATCCAGTTTGAGTTCTGCCTCATTCTATCTAGGTCAAGGCTGTTTTTTGCATATCTTGTCTCCCCTCTATCTAAGGTAAGCATTTCCATCAACTCTTATCATTAGTTGAGTATGTCACTTTGAGTGTAACTCTTTTCAAAGTCAAGTTCACTTCTTGTTTTCCTACCCTAGGAAAAAGTTGAGCAACATGACCTTATGGTCTAAAACTCTATTAAACTCTTCCCCATGAAGTCACACTGAATTCCATCATTTTAATGGAGTTAAACCAAGTCATCTCCCTAGCATTTCACAAACCTATTAGGATGGAGTTCTCTATTAGGTAAGTCATCTGATGATGCATTTCATCAACCTATTAGGATGGAGTTCCCTTTTAGGTAAATCGTTTGAGGACATACTCCATCTCGGCAAACCGTTTGAGGACGTAATCCATTTAGGAAAAAAAATATTTGGGGACGTAATCCAGTTAGGCAAACCGTTTGAGGACGTAATCCATCTTGCAAAAAAACATCTGAGGACGTAATCCATCTCGACAAAAATTTTTGGTGATGTAATCCATCTCGACAAAACATTTGAGGATGTATTCCATCTCGGCAACCGTTTAAGGATATAATCTATCTTGGAAATCCGTCCGTTAAGGACACAATCTTATAAAAACTCTGTTAGGATAACATTCCTTTTAGAAAATATCCTGTTATGATAGCATTCATTTCAGGTAAGTCGTCCATCATATCACCATCTTGTTAAGATAATATTTCTCTCGGGTCAGCCGTCTATAGCATTATTAGCCTATTAGGATAGCATTCCTTTTAGGAAAGCCATCTGAGGACGCAAATTCACCATCTTGTTAGGATAACATTCCTCTCAGGTAAGCCGTATATCGCATTATCAACCTATTAAGATAGCATTCCTTTTAGGAAAGTCATCCGAGGACACAAATTCACCATCCTATTAGGATAGCATTCCTCTCGGGTAAGCCGTCTATTGCATTATCAGCCTATTAGGATAGCTTTCACTTTAAGAAAGCCATTTAAGGACACAAATTCACCATCCTGTTAGGATAACATTCCTTTTGGGTAAGCCGTCTGAGGACGCATTATCAGCCTAATAGGATAGCTTTTCTTTTAGGGAAACCATCGAAGGACGCAAATTCATTATCCTGTTAGGATAGTATTCCTTTCAGGAAAGCTGTCTAAAGACGCAAATTCATTATCTTGTTAGGATTGCATTCCTTTTAGGAAAGTCGTCTGAGGACGTATTTCATCAGCCTATTAGGATAGCATTCCTTTTAGGAAAGTCGTCTTAGGACGTGTTTAACCAGCCTATTAGGATAACATTCCTTTTAGAACAGCCGTCTATCGCATCACATTTTATCATCCTGTTAGGATAGCGTCCTTTTTGGGTAAGCCGTCTATCGCATTCTCTCTTACCAACCTATTATGATGGAATTTCATTGTAGGTAAAACATCCGAGGACATAAGATCATCTCAAGAGAACACAACCTCATGAAAGGCTTGTTAGGATCACATTTCTTATCAATTATGACTCTGAGGAGTCATTTTCGAAGGCGTAACCTCACAACAGTTCTATCGAGACGAATCTCTTTAGAGAAAAATTCGGTAAGGACAACACTCATTTCGGCTAGTCACAAATTATGAACTGTCTGATTTGCCTAAGGGTGATACGTAGGAATCTCATAGAGGAATGAGTCCGACCACGTCAAAATCACAATCAAGGTCAAAATAGTTATCTTTTTTTCTTGCGTTGACGTTCACTTACTTGCAAGTTCAATTAATGAAGAGCTTTTTGTAGACACCTCATTTTATGACCCTTGATTAAGTAGTAAAAAAATCGATGATTATGCTAAGAAACCTACTTCAGGTAGGACTCTTTCCGATTGGGTCTTATTCCCATCAAAACTCATCTTAACATAGTCATATTCCTGCTAGGACTCTCTTACTAGAGTCCTAATTCCATTAGGACTCCCCTTGACAGAGTCCTATTCCCGCTAGAACTTTCCTGCTAAAGTTCCAGTTCCATTAGGACTTCTCTTGATAGAGTCTTATTCCCACTAGGACTCTCCCGTTAGAGTCCTAGTTCCATTAGGACTCTTCTTGATAGAGTCTTATTCCCGTTAGGACTCTCCTACTAGAGTCTCAGTTCCATTAGGACTCTTCCTAATAGAGTCTTATTCCCTCTAGGACTCTCTTTCTAGAGTCCTAGTTCTATTAGGGCTCTTTTTGACAGAGTCATATTCCCGCTAGAACTCTCTTGCCAGAGTCCTAGTTCCATTAGGGCTCCTCTTGACAAAATCCTATTCCCGCTAGGACTCTTCTAATAGAGACCCAGTCCAAGTAGAACTCTTTCTAACAAAGTCCTACTCCCATTAGGACTCTCCTACTAGAGTCCGAGTCCAAGTAAGACTCTTCCTAACAGAGTCCCACTCCTGTTAGGACTCTCCTCCCAGGGTCTCAGTCCAAGTAGAACTTTTCTTGACAGAGTCTCATTCTTGTTAGGACTCTTCTGCCCATTGGAAGGCATTTTGGTAATTTCAACACCTTTTTGCCCACTAAGGGTATTTTGGTAATTTTGGCACAATCCTACCCTTAGTAGGACTTCCTAGTTACTCGAGGGACATTTTTATAATTTTCATATCATTTTACCCACATGGGGTATTTTGGTAATTTTAGCCATTTGGTGACGAATTAGGGGTAATTTGGTCATTTCCCATGCCTTATGGCAATTTAGAGATTCTCTACCGAATTGTGGGCAATTTAGTAATCTTAAGTAATAGTAGTCTGTTTAGGCTTAATTAGGACTTTCCACTTTTAGAGTTTCCATAAATCTAATTGCTTGATATTTCTTCAAATGAAGATACATTGAACCTAAACGTTTTTATTTTAGAGTTTATTTTTCATTTAAATTCTATTTATCTTTTATCTTATTAGCCCTTGCATGTAAACACCAATTCTATTAGTTCATGCATTGTCATAATTATTTATTAATTCATTTAGTTAGGATAATCATTCTTATTTAATTAGATAATTATCACTCAAGACATGATCCTAGCCATTCATTTTAGGATTTCATCTCAGACCTTTGGATCAAATCTCCATATTTTCCTATAAATAGAACCCTTAATCCATAAGTTTAAGTGACACGAAAATACACGAATGGAAGACGATTTCTATAGCTTTACGCTGCTAGCATAATTCTAGAGTTTTCTCTACACGAACTCTCCCTCTCCCGAGACTGAAGCCTTGCCGAAGTGACAATCTCTCTCCGCAAAGCTAGTCAAAGTGACGCTTTTCCAAACCAAAGAACAAACCAGGCAGCCTCTCTCCGCAAAGCTAGTTAAAGCGATGTTTTTTCGATCTGAAGAACAAACCAGATATCTGCTCAACAAAAGCCTCCAATCTAGGCTTTCCTAACCGAAGTGCTGCTTGACTATCATGACTGAATAAGGTACAGTCTCAAACCCTTAACAAATTCTTTTTCTTTAGATCCGGTTGATCTCATCACTTTTATCACTCTTGATAAAAGAGGGTAAACCGGAGAATTACATGACTCTGATTCCGTTTTCTGAATGGATACGTAGGAAGCCTTCGGATCCGAATCAGATCTATCTACTGTCTTTTTTGTTCTGTTTTATTTCCTTACGCTAGATCTTTTATTATTTATCTCTTCTGGACTTACATATTTTTTCTTTTAGTTTTTCCCATGAAAAAATAGCTTTGCAAGTAAATATGTGAGGTCGATCCATTAGGATCAAGTGGGGTGGGTGCCTAATACCTTCCCACTCCGTACCTTAATCCCTGGATCTACATTTTTTTTTGGTTTTCGCTTTTTTATTTTAGTGCTTTATTTATTTGATCTATGTCAAGGGATCTTTAGAATGTAATTAAGAGACAAGGCAATATAAATTTTAATTATTTATTCCTTTTCAGTTTTTTAATTATTTTATGCTATAACGGGTTTACTTGTTTCTTCCTAAAAAATAAGCTGGCGACTTCCCAATTTCTGTATCTCCCATAAAAGGCGTTCCTTCCTACCTTAAGGGAAGAAGACAGCCGGCAGCCCTCTAAATCTATAAAAAAGATGACAAACATTTCTCTTTTCCTTTTTTTTCGGTGTTGGCGCCCACAATATATATTAATTTTTATTTATAAAAGGAGATTTAGAGTTTTCATTAAGAGACTTTTTTATATTTTAAATTAGATATAACAAATGCTTTTATAAAAAATTGTCACTAAGACGTGTGTGTATATATATAATATTTTATGTAGTAATTGTGTATATTTTTGAATTATTTATTAATAATTAATTAATAGTTTTTTTTAAATTGTTACTTATTAATGGATTAACTGTATTAATTGTCTATATCATATTTCATGCTGAAAATTGTGTATATTTTTTATTTTTTTATCAATAATTAATATTTTTATTAATTAATAGTATATATTTTTAAAATTATTAATTATTAATGAATTAACTGTATTAATAAGTAAGAAAGACAGATGAATAAGTAACAGGAGATTAATAACTCTTTTCCAAACTATCCATTTAAACCTCCCCTCCCCCACAGTTTCTCTCTCTAGAAAGCAAAAGTGCAGTGGGAGAGAGAGGTGGGTAAAGCAGATCTGCGAAAAACCCTAAGGCAGAGTGCGAATTCATTCAGAAGTAACAAGTATGAGCCAGAAGTCACTGATCTACGCATTCGTCGCGCGCGGGACTGTGATTCTCGCGGAATTCACCGAGTTCAGTGGGAATTTCAACTCCATAGCGTTTCAGTGTCTCCAGAAGCTCCCGACCTCGAACAACAAGTTCACTTACAACTGTGATGGCCACACCTTCAACTACCTGGTGGATAACGGTTTCAGTGAGTGTTTTCCCCCTCATTATCGCTCTATTCGCTCGTACACCTACGCTTTATCTACTCTCATTTCCAGGATCTGTTTGGTTACTGAGAAAGTTTGTGAAAAGAAGAAAGAAACTGATTTAGTTGGATTGAGCCTAACATAACTTTTCTCGCTGGATTGAGTTCTTTACAAACAGAAGATTGCGCGTAACTCTATTTGGTCATGACGATAGTTTGACTAACGATCTGCTTTGATTTTGATGGTCTTTTATTCCTTATAAAAAAGGACAGATTAACCGCAATTTTGTCGTCTACCATTGCGCTAAATATTTTGCTTATTTTGTTCGTTTATTCAACTTCTTAAGAAGCAAGGGAGAAGGGGGGCGGGGGGAGTTGTTTGAGCTTTCTAAAGGTAGGTGAACGGGGAATATTCAAATTGCCTGCAGGTGGAGTGTCAGGTGATGCCGTGATGGTGGTTCCCCTCACCTGGGAGGATGCAAATCATGGTGAGCGATGGGCGAAAGGTGACAATCAGAAAAGGATAGTGGAACATAAGGGAATTGATGCATGGATGAGGGAGATGAGAAGGATTTTTGGTTGACATTTTGACTAGTGGACATAATTGTCCTTTCACATGTTAATTTTTCAAGTTTCTGTGGAAGCACCCTTTTCGTTTGTGGCAATAGTATTCCCACAGTAAAATTTATGGGTAAACTTGAGGCTGTTCAGAAATCTAGCTTATATCATATGAATCATAAAAACTGAAGTTGGAAGCATTGATTCCTTTTTTTTTTTTTTTGATAAGTAAATGTGATTTAATAAATAAAAGGCGCTTGAGAGGGGGAGGGGGGGGGGCGAACTCATGTTTACAAGGAAAGGCTACAAAATTAAAGCCTTAAAGACACCCAAAAGATCTACAAAAAGACCTACATACAATGGAAAGATCTCTTTGATCCAAAAATACAATAAGTGCAAAAAAAATTATCTTTCAAAAGAAAAGGGGCTTTCTTAATCCCCTCAAAAACTCTACTATTCCACTCCCTCTAAGTGCTCAGATCAAACACAAGGGAGCCATTCTCTACATTGATTCTTTCTAAGTATTAATTTAAATTTATTTACTTATTAATTATTATTAGCCAAAAATCTCGCTTGAAAGGACATTTCCTTGGTAGCTGTCATACCTTTTGTGCAACTCAATTTGAGCTTGTGTTTGTTCTGAACAACAAGCCTGTAAATGTGGTTGTTATAGCGCCAGTAAGTTATTAGATTGATGTATGGAGGAATACCCCTCGCATGTGTATAGTTTATTAGTTTTGTTAACTTTTTGGAAAATATGAGACTAGTTTTTCAAGAGTCTTTTTTTGTACATGAGTTTGCCCCCTGGGGGGCTGCTTTTATTGAATTACATTTACTTATAAAATAAACAAAGATGTTTGCCCAAATATTAAAACCTCTGTAGTGCTATGATTGTTTTATTTAGATGGACCTGGGTGAATGTTATAAGAAAAGTTGGCATACTACTATTGGCTATTACATGACTTGGATACATATTATATTAATTCTTATAATGTGGACTCTTTGTATGTTATTATTTAGTAACAGTTGAACATGGAACATGCACGGTTTGTTCCTTAATCTACAAATCTCAAGATGTACACATGACATGATTGTTGAAATATTGGATGATATCTCTATGAAACAAGCGTAGCTGACATGTATAATTTGCTCCGTCTGAAATATTCATGTAATTGTAACAAGGAGACAAAAACAGGAGAGCATCTAAGTTAAATTAAAGCTTATTAGGAAATTTTCGTCTCTTCTTGTGTCTAACATGGTTGTTAGTTACATATGCAGGTTGACCTTACCCATTTCTATCACATGGATTTTACTTTGTTTAAGCTAGATGTGTCCGCATACATTATAAAAAAAAAGTACCTTAGATTGGTGCTTTTTACCCAGTACAGTTACTTTATGTTCTGACAATATTTAACACATGGAAAACTTGAAAAATACTCAGTGTCACATTTGTAATTGTAACCATGTTGAGAATAAGCTGAGATAGGTATCTTTTTTCTTATTTCTTTGCCCCCCCCTTTTTTTTCCATATAATTGACAAAAGCAAAATACTGAATGCATGTAAAGGAAGAGAGATAAATGAAATACCCATGTCATGCCTATTCAAAAGGAGATAGGTGACCACAGCTGATTAGCCTGCCACATTTTTATATTCAATTTGATATATGTATATTCTTTTTTATGAATTACTTGAAGATTTTTTTTTCCTGATTTTTTTTAAAATATTTTTATAGATCTTCTGTAACGGTTTATGTTTAATAGAAGAAAGTAAATTAACACATACACAATTTAATACATTTTCTGTAGAGTTATTTTCATTGGTTTTCATTTTCTTTATGCTGATTTATAAATTCTTCTAATTGTTAGTTTATAAACTGATAGAATTGCTGATTCTTTGATGTTTCAGCGTACTGTGTAGTTGCGGATGAATCAGTAGGAAGACAGGTTCCTATGGCTTTTCTAGAGCGTGTTAAGGATGACTTCGTGTCTAGATATGGGGGTGGAAAGGCTGCAACTGCACCTGCTAATAGCCTTAACAAGGATTTTGGGTATTCCACTCTTATTAAGACCATGAAAAATATTGTAGACAGATTGTCTTGTTTTATTAACTGATCATGGTACACTTGTCATTGCAGGTCAAAGTTAAAGGAGCATATGCAGTACTGTATTGATCATCCTGAAGAGATAAGCAAGCTTGCAAAAGTGAAGGCTCAGGTTTCAGAAGTTAAAGGTGTTATGATGGAAAATATTGAAAAGGTATGGATGTGTTGTTTGCTTGGTACTCTTTTTGATTTATTGGAAAGCATGCAAATACGCAATGCAATAATCTTAGTGATCTCAAAATGCATGAGGATGTGGACTCAAGATGTCATGTTATTCATTTTATAGGTCTTGATTCAAATCAAATATTTAAACGACGTGGGAAGAGTATATTAATAATTGCTTTTATTATGCCTTAGTGCTTGACAGGAGGTGATGCACATATATTTCAATTATTTTTATTGAGATATGCAGGAAATAGTTTAGATTGATATCAAATACTAACAGTTTACTGGCCTCATTTGTTATATTTGAAGTCTTCCAATGTGGAATATGGACACACCACTTTTTACTTTTAACTTGAAGCAAAGATTTAGATGTGATTGGGAATTCTAATTAGTTTAACATTTCATATAGAAATTCAATAGAAGTTGTGAAAAGTAAAATACTGAGTTTTAAATTACCAAATATGTGGATGGAAAAACCAACTTTTGTGTTGTGTACTATATGCATGCCTCTAGCATAAGGTACCTTTGTCACCAGCTTTGTGATTCATATATAAAGTATACCCATGTTAAGGATCTGAGTTGATGCATTTTGTTATGCCTTCTTTAAGGCAAGCATCAATGTTAATTCAAGATGTAAGCGTTGTAGGCTTTGATATTGTGATCTGAATCCACAAGAACTGTCATTGCTTGAAATCAATGTTATGTTGAAATCAATCCCAGGAGATTTAGTTTTAGAGTAAAAAAAGCTCAGTTTCAATTATCGAGTTATGATATACAATTATACATGGTCTTTTAACAAAATGTTCTGGAAGAAGTCTTCAAAAGCTACTTATCCTTGAGTAGAATAGATGCTTCTATGGGGAGGTGGTGTGCTTGTTGGATGCCCCCCCCGCTTCTTGCTCATTCATGGATAAATTCCTGACATGGGTTCATAATTTTAAATGATTAATTTTGGCACCAGTTCGACACTTCTTGGACATTGCTGGATGTTGAGATACACCATGGACATGCGGACTGACTTTTGTAGTATGGGATAAGAGTATGGGTTGTAAAGCAAAATATGAATATCTTAAATAAGTACTGTTATCCTTTAGCAAAGATGTAAGCTTGATTCCCCTATGACTGGTTGTGGAGCTAGTCACTGTGCCAAGATTGGCAGGTGGTTTGAATGCCACCAAATGCAGGTGGTGTGAGGCATTGGAAGATCAGATCAGGGACAGACACATAGGATTTTAGGTATAAATTGACATGCTTTTAGTCTTATTAAGTTAAGGCCATGAAGCTTAAATGATTTTGTTACTCTTCTTTCTTGTCTATATTTTAGATAATTCTTATATGTTGTTATTTCTTGTTATAACTAGTAAGCTTCAAACTGAAGTAATTGGCATAACTTTGAATATGCCCTTCATTCCTATATTAATAAGCAACATTTCTTTCTTTGGTTTTTACATTTAAAGTTCAATAAGTCAAAGAGTTGTTTTCAAAATTTGAGTGCAAAGATTTTCATTCTCTAGACCTTTTATTCAGCTAATTTTTTTGGGTAAATTTTATTCACCTCATTGCATACGAAGGAACATACAAATCTGACCAAAGGCTCTCTGCTTGCACTACAGGGCCTTGGTTGCACATTTATACACATAAGAATGGCAGTTGATACCCGCAACCACATAGGGTAAGCTGGGCCAATTAAAACGAGCTACCAAGGCCATAGCAATTATTAGACAACTGCTAGGCCTTGTTGTCATCTACATGCATTCAATGCAACACATCAACGGCAGTTACACATTACCCCACAGCCTTGTCTGCATGTGTGACATATTAGCACAATTGTCTTCAACTGCTATTGCCACCAAGCACCAATCAGTACATGCCACACATCCTGATGTTTGACCATGCACACATTACAACAACATTTTCCATGTGTCAAAGCCACCTGACCAGACAAGCTCACCCAATCCTTGCATGCTGGGCTGCACCCATGCCTTGTCATCTAGCCACGCCCATGCCATGCCATCATCTACTGTCAACCTTGAGCTTCAAGAGTCCTTCCAAGTCAATCCCACATCCACCCATAGAGTCAGCCACTGAGTCAGCCATAAAGCCATCGAGTCAGCCCCATGCTTCATCCCCAACTCTTGCAACCATTTTTCTTAGCACACCAAAGGATCCTTGAAGCTATGCAAGCCATGCTGTGCCCATGGCTTGCCTTGGCATGCACCTCCATGCTCGGGGTGGACGGGTGGTCAGTCCACCTATACATGCATAAGTAAAAAAGCTCAGTTTCAATTGTCCTTTTTCCAGCCTTTACCAAGTAATCTCTTGCTTCTTCCGTCCTTTCTTGCTGCAATCTGGCAAACCGATATGTTGCAGGGCATCGGCCTTGGGACTTTTGCTTAGCAACTTCATGCGGTGTAAAAGGCTACTGGCCCGTTGGCAATTCAAAAGGGGTTTGACCAGTGGAAGAGCTCTGCTGTAAATTGTAGTAGAACTGTGCCACATCAAGCAAGTCAACCCAATTCTGTTGATTTGCTGTCACATAATGTCTCAAGCATTCCTTAAGCATAGCATTCACCCTTTTTGTTGTCCATCAGTCTGTGGGTGATTGCTAGTTGAGAAGTGCAGCTTTGAACCCATCATCTCGAACAAAGCTGTCCAAAACCTTCTGGTAAATCGAGCATCTCTGTTGCTAACAATGTCTAGGGGAAGCCCCCAATGTTTTACAACATGCTTGAAAACCAATTGTGCTGTGATCTTAGTAGAACAAATTTTAGGAGTTGGTACAAAAGTTGCATACTTCGAAAATTTGTTAACCACAACAAAAATTTGAAGTAAAGTCGTTAACTTTAGGCAACCCATTGATGAAATTCATAGAAACACTCTCCCAAGGTCTGCTGGGAATTAGGAGTGGTTCTAAGGTACCCATCGTCTTCTTCCTTTCAGTTTTGTCTTGCTGGCACAACAAACAGGTCCGCACAAACAGTTCAACATCAGCTTCTATTCGGGGCTAATAATAGCTTTCAGACAATAAGGCAAGAGTCCGCTCCTGGCCTAGATGTCATGCCCAAAGAAAATCATGAGACTCTTTCAGCAGCAACTGTTTGATGCCCCCCAAACTTAGGGACAAAAGGTCTTCTTCCTTTAGCATAGAGGATGCCTTCCTCTATCCAAAACTGTCTCGTGATACCATCCTGTACTTGCCTCAAGAATAGGCTAGTAACAGGATCAGTTTTTGTCTGGATTCTGATCTTTTCCAACACATCTCCAGCAATAAGGCTTAGTGCCGTAATGTTCTCTTCCACAATTGGCTTTCTACTGAGAGCATCTGCAACTTGATTTGCACTACCTGGTTTATACTGGATTGTGTAGTGGAACTGCGCATGAAGTCCTACCACCTTGATTGCTTCAAGGTCAGCTTCTTCATGGTTTGAAAGTAACTAGTGGCCACATTATCCGTCAGAATGAGGAAATGTTTGCCCAGCAGGTAGTGCGTCCAAGTATTGACACAATGTACCACTGCTGTCATCTCCTTCTCGTGCACTGAATACCACCTTTTAGTGTTACTAAGCTTTTTACTTTTGAAAGCCACTGGATGCCCTTCCTGCACTAAGACACCACTAATAGAAAAATTAGAAGCGTCAGTCTGCACCTCAAAAGGCAAATCAAAATTAGGAAGTTTCAGAACAAGGTCACTAGTCACCATCGCCTTCAAGCGATCGAATGCCTCCTGGCATTCATGAGTCCACTTCTATGTTTTGTCCTTTTGTAAAAGGTCTGTCAAAACTGCTACCTTCTTTTAATAGTTCTTGATGAACTTTTTGTAGTAGTTGGCTAAGCCCAAGAAAGACCGAAGTTCCGTCACCTTAGTTGGCACTGGCCATTCAAGAATGGTAGTAATTTTCTTTGGGTCCATCTGCACAGTACCTCCAAAAATAATATGACCAAGGAACATGATTTTCTTCTGGCCAAACTCACACGTCTCAGGCTTTAAGTACAGTTCTACTTTCCTCAACTTAGTCAATGTCAACCTTAAATGATCAACATGTTCTTCTAAGGTTTGACTAAAAACAATTATATCATCCAAATAAATGACAATAAAGTGGTTGATATATTCCCGAAATACATTGTTCATTGAAGTACAGAAAGTTCCAAGAGCATTGGTTAGGCCAAATGGCTTGACCAAGTACTCATAAGAGTCATACCTTGTAACACAGACTGTTTTGGACTCATCCCCCTCCGCAATTCTGACTTGATAATACCCAGACCGCAAATCCATCTTGGTGAAGTATACAGCCTTCCAAGTCTGTCAAACAGCTCATCAACTATAGGGACTGGATAGTTGTTTTTGACTGTCACTTTGTTGAGAGCTCTGTAATCAACACAGAGCCTAAGGGAAGCATCTTTCTTTTTCTAGAACAGAATAGGAGCACCATATGGCGCTTTAAAGGGCTGGATAAAACCAACCTTCAAAAGATCAATGAGTTGTTTTCTTAACTCAGCAAGCTCAGAGGGAGCCATGCGATAAGGGGCTTAAGCAGGGGGTTTAGCACCTGGAACTAGCTCAATCTAGTGGTCAATCTCCCTTCTCGGCTGTAATCTGGGCGGAAGCTGATCTGGCTTCACATTCTGGAATTTGACAAGCAATTTCTGTACAGGTTCAGGTATAGGCTGTTGTTCTTCCTTTGTTTCTTCCTCGAACAGCATGGCCAGATAAGTCATTTACCCCTTTCTGAGTCCATCTTTGAGTTACAGTGCAGACACTATCTCCACTGCACTTTTGGCTTTGCTTAAAGAAAAAAAACAAGGACTTGGCAAGTCCATGATAAAAAGACCTTGCAGATGAGGCATAACAGAAATCTTCGCCTTTGTAAATAAATCTAGCATAAGAATTATAGAAATCATCCTAAGGAACCACCATAAAGCTGCATTGGCCTCGCCAATCACCAACTTTTAAAGGGAACATCTTTAGCCATTCCACCAATTGGTTTCGCTTCTGAATTTACAGCTTTGATTCTGTTGGAATCACTAACCAGAGAAAGACCAAGCCGCTGTACTTTGCGATCAGAAATGAAATTGTGAGTGGCTCCGGTATCGATTATAGCATGGACAACAACATTGTTCAACAGGATCTGCACATACATCAACCCCTTTCTAGCTGCTGGTTCCTCCTTCTGAATTACATTCAAAAGTTGGAGAGGGTTGACTCGTGTGGGTTCCTCTAAACGGTCAGAAGTTGAGTCTTCTGCGACAAGAGCACTTAGCTTCTCCTTTTTGGGGCAGTCCATGGCACGGTGATGCCATTGCAGATAAAATAACCCTTTCCACTCTTGGATGTGGAAGGTTTGTCTGTGCTCTTTTCTGTTGAAGAAAAAGAAGTAAATTTCCCGTTCTTCTTCTTCTTGTTAAAACCTTTCCCTTTCTGTTGCTTCTTTGACTTACCCTTGCCATCTTTCTCCGCAGAATTTGAATGTGGGCGATAATCAGCAAGAGCATCAGTAGCCGTCATTGTTGCAGGCAAGTCCTTAATGCCTTGCCGCTGCAATTCTGACTGCGCCCACCCTTGCAGTCCAGCCTTGAAATTGAACAGTTTATCTTCCTCGGACATATTTTTAATGTCAAGCATCAGGGACGAAAATAGCTTAACATAATCTCAAACAATACCCGTATGTTTGAGTTTTCGTAGAGCATCACGTGCTTGGCAAGCCGTGTTGCTTGGAAGAAACTGCTGCTTCATTTCATGGACTAAAGAATCCTAGGTTGTGATCTGTGGACGTGAATTGTTCTCAGATCGTGTGCGCCACCACACTTTTGCTTCTCCAGCAAGATACATGCTAGTGAGATCCACCTTTTCTGCATCCGGGGTCCGGACTGCTTTTAAATAATGGCTCATATCCCACAGAAAATTTTCCAACTCCTTTGCACTGCGTGCACCGGAGAAGGGTTTTGGGTCAAGGACTTTGGCCTTCTGCAAACTCTCATGCACCACTGGACTCGTTTGATGCAAGACCCGCTGCATAAGAGACACCTCTTCTTCAAGAGAACGAACTCTCTCCTTCAAAGCTTCGGCCAGAGAACTGACATCCTCAAGAAGATCGTTTATCTTGCTGTTCGATTCAAAATAATGATCATCTTCGGTATGTCGGAGTTCTTGTGTTCTCTGGACATTTTGCAACTCTTGGGACAACCTATCAAATTGCACCGAGAGAGGCATCGCATCATCCGGTGGAGCACCCACGAAGTCCTCTAGCCTTGTCACTCGCTCACATAACTAAGCGTTACCACCACCAGCCATGGATTCTGATCAAAACTGCGGCTCCGATACCAACTGTCATGGGGTTAATTTTTGCTTCGCAGCATTGTTGCCCCAATGATGGCGTTGCCTTTTTAACTAGCCCTCAACTTGTAAGGCAGCGCGTGCACACACAGTAAACACAATGCAACACACACGTTTATAGGGAAAACACTCCCAAACCTTTATATTGGCATCAATCAGATTACAAAGGAATACTAATCCGACTAAAGGCACTCTGCCTCCATTGCAGGGCCTTGGTGTGTTTAAATACTTAAAGAGGATGGTGGTTGACACCCCCAACCGCCCAAGGGTTTTGCTAGACCAGTCTAGATGCACCACTTGTGGCATAACAGTTATTTAAAATTGCTCCTGCCTTGTTGCACGCCCCTAAGGCTGCCACCTGTGTGGTGCAGTTGAAACTGCTGCAGACCTCTACCTTCATAGAGGAGAGTTGCCTGCCACTTGCTTGCAATTGCTATGCCAGCACATCACCCAAATGTGTTATATATCTACTCACACGTCTTATATATATACACATATGTCTGATGTGCATAGAGGTAACCGACTTGTCCAAGTGTCCAACAGCCACGCATAGAGCAAACCACCCTTGTGCATGGTGGGCTTCACCCATGCCATGCATTCAACTGCTTGCATGCTGGGGTGCACCCATGCCATGCTATCAAGTCATGTGTCCCGCACATGCCAGGATACCCTTTTAGTCAACCTTCAGCTGCCATAGTCATTCCCACGTTGCCAATGTAATTCAGCCACTGAGTCATACCGAATCCAGCCACAATGCTACCGAGTTATGCCCTATGCTCCACCTCAATCCAAGTAGCAAACACCGACGGGTCCATAGGGCTTAGGCAAGTCATGTCGTGCCAAGGCTTGCCTAGACATGTTGCTCTCATGCCTTGGGGTGGTGGGGAGGAAGACTCCCCTCCCCCCATATATGTCTTAGGAACAATTGCCGGTCCGATGGGAATAGACACAATCCCTTGCAACACCATAACTTAGTGGGAGAGACTAACTCCTCTGTATATATGCTAAAGGACAATTCTGGCCAAATAGGAATAACCATGATCTCTTGCGTAAGGGCGTCACCACCTTGCTTGCCTGATTTGGATCATGACTTGGTGCAAGGTGCCACCAAGTATGTCCATGACGACTAAGCTTACTTAGGGTCTGACACATGCTATGTACAAAGCTAAAAACAAAACTAAGATTGCAGCATATGAAACAGAGTAGAAGATTGCAGATGCTGAGCATGAAAAAGGGGATAGAATATGAAAAAACATAGAGTAGAAGATTAATACTCTGTACATGAAAAAACAGAATATGAAAAAAAAGATAAATGCTGATTACAGAGAGAGAGAGAGAGAGAGAGAGAGAGAGAGAGAGAGCTGAAAAATGCTCTGTACACAGCTCAAAAATGCTGTTTGAGGTAATTTTAGGTGGAAAAGCCAAACTAAATTTTGAATTAAAATTGCTGAAATCTCAAATGAACAGAACCAGAGCCAAAATCAGAATTCAGAACTGTGAACCTGATTGAAAAGAGAAGTTAACAGAGCTGGGAAAAAAAAGTTTTCTATTGTGCAATCAGATTTTATAATCAGCCTTGTGAAAGATTCTGAGAAAGAGAGAGAGCAAGAGAAAGAATGTGAGGTCGAGGTGATGGAAGAATAGGAGAAGGGGAAGGGGGAAAAACTGCACTGATGTTCTAAAGAAAGGGAGAGTTATGAAAGAAAGAAGTGTGGAAGAATACGAGAGGGGGGGGGGGGACTGCAACATTCTAGAGAGAAAGGGTGAGTGATGAAAGAGGGGGAGAAAGAGATGGAAGTATAAAGGAAGTGAGAGAAAAAAACTGTACAGAGATTCAGAGAATGACATCTTAGAGAAGGGAGACTGATGAAAGAGAAGTGATGGAAGAATGAACAGAATAGAAGGGGAAGGGGAAGGGGAAGGGGAAAAAGGGTAAACTACATTTGTCACCCCTGTAGTTTATCCCCAATTTCACTTTAATCCCTATAGTTTCAATTGTTACAATGTCAACCTTCCCATTTTAATATCGACAGAAAATGCACATGTGAGCTTCACATGCATTCTTTATGGGGCAGTATAGTCATTTTAGGCTCATTTTCTCCCAAGCCCTTCAGTTCCAATTCATTAGTAGAATGGGAGCTTCACATAGGTGAGAGAGAGAAATAGAGAGAAAAAAAGAGAAATCCAGTAGCTAAATTATGTTTCAGTTGGATAATTTATTTATTTATTTTTGTGTGGATAATTTAATCTTCCAAATCAAACATGATCCCAAATTCCTTAAACCATTTGTAGTGTTAAGCACGCTTTTCTCACACTGCCTCTTTCCCCATCTCTCTTCGCTCCTGCTCTAAATCAAAACCAACGTAGCTAGACTTCCTAAAGCCATTGCAACACCCCAAACCCCATCACTTGTGGCCGTCAGGCCATGACCACCACTAGTTGAAACAGACGCCGGAGCAAGAAATACAACCAGAGAAGTTGTCGAAGCCCGAAAAAGCGACCAAGAACCACTCCTTGGGCTGTGAATAAAACCTGCATTATAGAAACTTGTGTGTGCTTTAGCATTCTCGTTCACAAACTTGATAAAATTGATGACCTGGGTAGGGGACATGCTGACTTGGTCGTAGTAGAGCTTGGCTAGGTATAGAATTAATTTTGGGTTGTTAGCTCTGGTTGGTGTGAAAGGATTGGTATCTTCTTTTCATAGATATAAAGCCATCATAATTAATCCTCTTTATATTCCTCTCAATCAAGGAATCCTAGGCACTTTACCTTGAAAAAAAATACTAGATTGCATTTAGCCTATATACGACTACAAGCTTTCCGGTTCCCACTATGTTCAAAATAGAGATTGAGCCACACACCCACACCATATGAAACCCTTTATGTGAATCAAAGTTGTTAAAATTGGGATCCTACAATGGGTCGATGGAAGGGTCTTTAGGATTGAATTGTATGATTGCATCGAGAATTGTACAATTTCACAAAATGAGAAAACTTATACCGACTAATATTTTTGCATCTTAAGGATCCTTAAAAATACACCATAAATAAGTTTAGAACTCCAGAAAATATGAAAAAAAAAATATAGTAAACATTTAGAGTTTCAAAAGCTTCCACTAATCCTAATTTTGTTAGTATATTACTATAACAAATGTTTTATTCATATAACATTTAACAAAGATAGCACATTAAAATATTAGATGTATTAAAATATTTAATTTACATTAGGAGAAATTTGTTATTTTAAAATATTTGGATTACTCGGCCATGAAAGACTTTATAACAAAACCTATGTCATAGGGGGGAAATTAGCACTAGGATCTATTTAGTCTAAAGATCAATTGGTTCAAAACAAGTTTATGAAGTTTTCGTGTGTTAAGAGAGAGAAAAGCTAATTAGCGTAAAGCAATTCTTTTAAATGGCAGTATCGGACTATACTAGTTATAATAAAGAGTTCAAGAAAATTAAAAGATTCATTTAAAAAGTCTTAACGTGAAGAAGGTTTTGACATAATTGTCTCACTTAAAATATTAAGTAAACCTTGATATTTTTTTTATAATATTATTATAGTTTCAAGATGTAACTTATCAAAGACGCATGCTGAGAATAACATTATATGACTATATTGGAGGATCGAAAAAATCTCTAAAATCGGGAGTCAACTCGGGATCTTAGTGATCCTATAGGAATTTCATAAGGATCCTATCCTCTTAAGGATTTTTGATGGGATTTGGTATTTTTGGATCGTAAAATCGTAGGATTGTAAGATCCGAATTGGGATTTTAACAACCATGATGTGAATAGATATATTGGAAGAGCAACGCAATTGTGGTTTCATACTCAGAAAAAAGAGAAATTTGTGAAGGAGTTGTTTCTCTCTTCAAGCAAAAAAGTATTGGGAAATGTTTTTTTTTTTTGGGCAAGTTATATTGGGAAATGTTGTTCTATGATATTGCATTGTAATAGTACTGAAGTATTTATAAACTTGTAATGCATTTTTTGAGCCACAGATTATGAAATGTTTTCAAAAGGATGATCAAAATTCAATTCTTCATCTTTTATCACTGAATGGTTGTGCTCCATCTCATAGAAAGTGAAAAATAAGTGTGAAAAATAAGAAGAAATGTTTTACTTTAATAACATTCACTTGGCAATGAAACAGAGACAACTAGAATTCATGCAAGACGCAAGAGAAAAAAAACATATGGAATATCATGTACTTAGAGAATGATGTATAATGGATAAGATGTGAGAGACAGAGAAAACCCAGATTGAGAGTGTGCAAAAAGAATGAAAATCTCGTATGCAAAGTCAGGATAAAGCAAAGTTAGAACTGAAAGCAAATAAAAATCCCAGATGAAAAATAATGCACGGGAGTCACAATCACCGATTCATGAAAATGGAAAAAGAGAGTTCATATGGAGAAGTGTAAAAAGTGAAAACATATGCTGGATGAAAATCATGAAAGAAAAGAAAGTATAGAGAAACAAATGCAGGACAGTGAGTTTATGAAAAACAAGTAAGGATATGAAAACCTAGATAGAACATATATTAGAATTCAAAATGGAGATCAAATTATTAAAAAAAATACATGAAAATATTTACAAAATACAACCAGAATACATAATGAAGGATAATTTACTCGTTAGATATCCTTTTTTTTCCTCTTTCCCATACTCTGTTTGACCCAATTTGAAGCCCCTATTCTGCAAGTAAAATGGGCAAATGCTGCAAGGACTAGATTGAAATCAAAATTCTTAGAGGAAAATGAGTCTAAAATGACTATACTGCCCATAAAGAATGCATGTGAACCGAAGTTCACTTGTGCATTTTCCGTCCATATTAAATGGCTCATTTGGACGGAAGGACAAAATTGAAAAGGGGCCAAAATGTGAAGGTTGACATTGCAACAATTGAAACTATAGGGTCTAAAAGTGAAATTGGGGTTAAACCACAAGGGTGAAAAATGTAATTTGCCTGGAAAAAAATTGCATTTACATACTTGGGCTGATTCTTCCTTGTTCTGATCCCTTAACTTTCTCCTCTCTCTCTCTCTCTCTCTCTCTCTCTCTCTCAATATTGCAGATTTAGAAAAGGCCATCACTTTTTGTATTTGATAATAGCATTGGAGATGAACAGGACCTTTGAAATTCTTTTATACTTGAAAATCTGGCTGGACCAAAATACCCTTCCTAAAATAAGAAAACAGTAAATATAAGAGACATATAAGTAAAATATGTTACAATTAAAATGGCTTTCACTTAGTAGCTTCTCACGTTACCTACGGCAATTGCCTCTTTGAAGATGACTGGCTTGAACTATGTTAACCTTTCCTAAAATAAGAAAACAGTAAATATAAGGGACGTATAAGTAAAATATGTTACAATTAAAGTGGGTTTCGCCTGGTAGCTTCTTGTGTTGCCCAAGGCAGTCGCCTCTTTGAAGATGACTAGCCTGGACTAGTGTTAATGCGCTAAGACTGGAAAATGCCTCACAGGCGACCAGATGCTTTGCTTTGATAACACTGATGGAAGTGCAATTATCCCCGTAACAGAAGGGAAACAGGGAAAAAAGAAGAATTCTGTAATATTTCATGTGCTTTTTGACTACTCACAATTGGCTGGAACATAAGGATATATCATGGTACTAGAATCCACACATTGATATTCATTTTGTTTCATGATGTAGGTTCTAGATCGTGGGGAAAAAATAGAGCTTCTTGTAGATAAGACTGAGAACCTTCATCAACAGGTCAGTCGTACTCTCTCTCTCTCTCTCTCTATATATATATATATATATGTATGTATGTATGTATCTTTTCCTTCCTGGTGCGTGTAAAGAAATTTGTGTCGAAGTCATGGCCTTAACTTTGCAGTCTCATGTCTTAATCGAACTTTATAGCACCAAGTGTTAGCTCCTCCACCTCCCAAAGAGGAGGTTGAGGGCTCAAGTCTCAATTGGGACAAATGGGTGTGTCTTACTTATCAAAAAAAAAACTGAACTTCTGCAATTTGGTTTCTGCCTCAGAAATTTAAATTTTTATGAACTTCAACAAGTGAAGATTACTTCTAAAGTCACTGCAATTTAAATGTGGAACTTTCTTAGAAGTTGTATAATGTTTTATAGATAGATTCCACTCCTGGAGTGATTGAATTTCAGCCTTTAAAGCATGGGCATTTCAACCTTTTTTTTGCAAACTCCAGTGGTGTAGCCAGGAAAAGGAAAAATAAAGTAAAATGGAAAGAGAGCTCTGATTCTGATGGGTTTTAGTTTAGTGTAGAACAGGGTAGTTGGTACTGAAAGCTTTCACTAAAATTATTTTAGTATTTCAAGTGAGTAAAGAATTTGCTTAAAGTTTTTTTTTAAAATTTTGCTTCAAGTAGTTGTCTAAAGATCCAAGGACCTGTGCATGTTATAGATTCTGCAATCATTATGTATGTTGGTTGTTATAATAAAATCAATAGCGTGCCATTACTGCATTGAAAATGACATAATGCTGAGTGATGTATTACAATCAGAATCTGTATACGCAAAAGACTGTACAGAATGATGTGGCTTATTTGATACACATTACTTCAAAATAAAGGACCATGAGAGTCTTATTTCATTTCAAATATGCCACTGCCACTGCCACTGCCACTGCCACTGCCACTGCCACTGCCACTGCCACTTCATTTTGGAAAAAAGAATTTTGTATGTGACTTCTATTTGTAAAGCATTTTCTATAATGCCTCATTATTTATTGGACAAAGTTTCCTTCAATATTTATACTCCCTTCTGAAACAAATGGAGTTTGCATCTTCCATATTTTGCTTGGAACAGGCACAGGACTTCCGTAGTGCCGGAACAAAAATCCGGAGGAAAATGTGGTTGCAGAACATGAAGACCAAGCTGATTGTCTTGGGTATTGTGATTGCATTGATACTTATCATAGTCCTCTCCGTCTGCCATGGTTTCAACTGTGGAAACTGAGTGTCTTTCTCTGCCAATAGTATACCGGAAGAAAATGCTTAATATATATATATTTTTTCTGATCTTGTTGTCAAAGGCTCTGCATTTATATCTTACAGAATTATGTGTCATGATATGTGTATGTAGTAAAAAAGTGAGCAACTTCAACATATTAGTGCAAAGAAAACTTATTTTTGCTAGTAATTCCCGGACTATGAAATATTAGTTATGTTGTGGAAATGTGTTTGCAAAGACGAAGTTGCTTGTTTTCGTTAGAATTTCTTGAATTTTGCAAGTTTCAAAACTTTGATTATAAGCTTTATTGCACTTTTATTTCAAATTTTATTGCGTCTTTATTGAGCTTTAATGTTGTTATAGCTGTTATGAGTTTCTCAACCTATATAAACACAGCTATAGCTTTGTATTCGGGCATCGGAAAATCTACTCTATCTCTCTTCTCTCCATCTTCTTCTTCCATTCTTGCTGCGATTTTATATTTTCTATATGGTTGGCATCTTTTGTTTTTGGGCAATCTAAGAAAGGCTAATTCACCTCTTCCCACAGTGCGCGCGAGTTTTGAGGAGATATGTTGAGAGCCAACTAGGTTGTATATTAGAGAGTACTTGTAGCTGTTTTTACTATTCATGTGGGGAGGTGCAGTTATTTTAGAACAACGTTATCGCGTTTTACAAGCGAACTTTCTCCAATGTGTGTGTGTGTGTATATATATATATATATATATTAATTTGTTCAAATCATGTTTATTATTTGTTAATTCACTAATTCATGTCATGAACTCTACTGTATGTATTATCTAAATTTTTCAACAGTTTTCAAGCCACGTTGTTATGTAAATGTTTTGGCCAGAACTGGAACTTCTCTAAACTGGTAGATTAATGATTGAATTTGTCAATTATTTTGATGGTGCAAGGATGCCTAGAACTCACAAGGTCTCTTGTGTTTTCTCAAAATCCGACTTCAGTCATTATGGATCTCAAGCTTACCAAAGTTCGGGATTACAAAGCACTCGATTGGCATATGAATAACAAACTGAATTCAGCATCCTTACGGGTCATCTTGTAGTTCTTGAGGGGTGGGGTTGGGGGGGCGATGATGGGGTCGATTGGATTTTCCATGTTTCCCTGTCTCTAAGCTGTGTTTGTTTGCCGGTGTAAAGATTCGAGATTTTTATAATTAATAAAATGTAAAATATGCAATGTAATGTGATTTAGGAAGAAAAATAATGCATGAGTGGATCATATAATATAAATGTATGACTCCAGAGTAAATTAAGATATAATTAAATAAATTGAGTATGTTTAAATTAAGTAAAAAGACTAAGAAGGTTAATAGGATTTAAAATAAGAAAGAAGAAATAAAAGGAGACAATGGACATTTCATCCCAAGGCATTCTTTTGTCTTATAAAACTTAAGACCTTACGCACCAAAAACACACACCTAATTTGTGAAAGGGGAAGAGAGAAGGAAGAAAGAAGAGGAAAAAATGGGAAAAATCATAGAGCCTTGGAGAAACTTGAAAGATTATCAAGGAATTGAGGAAATCTTGGAAGCTTAGACAAAGATTGAAGCATTAGTACTTCAAACCACAAGCTTGAAGTTGGGGATTTTGAAGAATCCATAAAAAATCAAGAAGACAAAGTTATGGTTATTTGAAGAAATTGAAGTAGAATTTTTAAACCTTGGTATAAAATGTGTGTGTAGATAGTTTAACCATGTTATCATTTCATCTTATGCCATGAAAACACTTGTTTATGTAATTTGAGTCATGTGTTACTTGTGAGTTAAAAATCTAATTATTTGATGTTTGTTTCTTTTAAATTGGTTTGCTTTCATCTTATCTTTCTATCAATACTACTCCCGATTGATTACAAAATGATTTGTATGGTGGATTGAGAATGTGGATTTTGCATGCTATATGTATGAAAACACTTCTTACTCATTACGTGTTTGTAAACTTGCCTCTTTGACCATGTACATGAAAAGTAGTGTTTAAACCTTGTTGTGTGATTGAATTGACTATATTGGTGAATTAGACATGAGTAGTGGACTTATGTTGGTGAAATAATCTTGGATTAATGACAATTGAGAGTTTGAAAGGAGTAAATGAAGTATAACACCTTTTACCTTGTTTGTATGTTGATGTAATTTGGTGATACCACGTGTGAAGAATTGGTTGTCATGAATTATGAAGAATTGGGATTTACTAATTTGGCATGTTTACTTTATTGGAATTCCTTGCTTGTTCGGTGATCAGTTGGATTTTACTACACGTGCACAAGCACACACATGACACGACATGTTTTTACCTTTGTTTAGATTTTCCTACTAAGGTTGTTGTATTAACCCCTACTAGATGCAAGAACGGACAGGGAGCCGACCACAAGTTGAAGAATCACCTCGAAGCTATTTTTGTATGACTTGATTATCCCTCTTTATGAGGGGGGGAATATGTATGTACATTTTTCATTTTTGGAAAGCTATTGGCATGTAAATATTTTTATAATGGGCCATACTTTGGGAGAAGCTTGAATGTATATAAATTAGAAACACAAATGGTAATGTAAGCCTCATTGTCAACTTGACTCATATTGAACCCTTAAGGAGTTCTATGTTTTGGGGGAGATTAAATTCTTGAATGAGAAATTGATCTTTGATGTGTTGGATATACAGCTAGATGTTAGATGATGAAATGGATATAGAAAAAAATAAACAAGAATGTTTGAGGCATGTCTAAACAGGTAAAATCAAGAAATGGGACCAAGATAGGACAATTTCGAAACAGGTTAGAGCAGAAAAACCCAGGGCCAATCGGCGCCCGTGAGTACCGATTGGCACAGAGAGGTGGAAAATCTATGTGCCGATCGACACTAAGGGGAGGGCTGGGTCCCTCTTGCTTCAATTTTACCAGTTTGATTTCCGGACGGACTTTTACCACCCGATTCACCTCAGATGGACTTTAAACAAGAATATGAGTAATTGAACTTATTTCCAAATGAATAACCTTAATTTAAAGTGACTTGAGATTAGGTCACTCACCTCACCCACGGGCCTTATTGGTTTCGGGGTGTGAGAACCGATTTAAGGGTCCTATCGAAGAGTTTAGCCCATGTTTATTTACATAAATAGACTCTTCACTAATAATTTGACTGGAGGTTCTAATCTCGTTGTGGTGGGATTGTATACTAGGAGGGGTGTGGGATTATTATTCTTGGAATTTTAGTGAACGGGTAGAACTATCCACCTTAATCCTATCCACTAAACAAATAAAAGTGATGAAGATAAGATACAGAGTAGCCGTGAGATTTTATTTTAGCATGTTAGAATTTGGGTCGGATATTGTATCAAGCATACAATCCAACATCCATGTGAAAAAATCTTATACTATCTAAATAGAAATGAAGTTAAACTTTACGAGAATCCTATTCTAATTGTGTTGAAAGACTTATCTGACATAAAATAATAATAATATAACATGTTATGTAAATTGTTATATATAATTTACACAGCACAATCCATCTCTCTTTATTGCTTTCTCTTTATTTAGTTAAAGACTCTTGAATTTGAATTGATAAAACATTCATAAAAGATTTTGGTAAACAACAAAGAAGACCTTACTTGTTCATGATTGAGATAACTTGTAACACACTTTCGATGTTTGAACAACTAGAAGTTATCCAACTCGCAATGATTCATGGCCCAAATGTTGGTGCCCAAATACTCACATGGAATAGGGCATCATCATGGTAGATTCACTTCATATAAGTGTTTGGGCATTATGTTGAACACCAACATTTGGACATTTTAATATTACTCTTACTTAATTCCTCCACGCCCACCTAAAATCTCACACTGGTGCACTTGTAGTCGATTAATTGTAAATTTATCTCCAAGCATGTGAAAAAGTGAACGGTGGTGCGTGGGATAATATATATCCTAACGATAAAAATTAGTTACCATTAGTGCAAAAAATTTATAATAATTTTAAGAAACAAATACTAAAAAGTCCTTAAAATAAATTTCTCAATCCAAAAAGTTCATGATATATTTTTTCTATCTACAAAATCTAAAAAAGAAACTTTTAATACAAAAAGTCTAATTGTTAACTTACATCTTAACACCATTAAAAAAAAGGTGATTCGGCCATAAGGACAAAGAAAAAGAACAAAATTATTCTCTAGTCCAAATTCAAAAGTACCATCTCATAAAGTCCACGTTAAGATTAATTGACAAAACAAATCCTGTTAAGCTGTGGAAAAAAATCACGCCATAGCCAAAATTCAAAATCCCATTTTCCCATGATTTTAGCAACAAAAATGAAAACTAACTAAGATTGATATCATCTCTAATATTCAAGCAAATATTTCAGTCAAAATGGAAGCTTCCAAAAAGAGATATCACTAACCCACATTCAAGCATGGTTTCTAGTGTAAAATCAAAGTGAATGATCTACATTTTTTGAAGATTCAAGTTACTGAAATTTGCAAATCTAGACAGGGGTTGCGACTTAGTTGAGTAAAGAGGAAGAGTTTTGTCAAAGAAATCAAAATACGCAATAATAGGACCACAAAGTAAGTAATCACAACCTATAATCCATATTCATGACTATTAAAGTGAATAATCGATTAATAAGAACAAAAAATTGAAATAAAATGATGAATATTTCATGAAGATTTGAGTAAAGTAACATTGGGTGTTTTTTGAATAAAAAAAGAAACCATGCATGATAAAATTGTAAGCAAATTAAATTATTAGAATAATATGCAAGGCATTGAATAGATTTTTAACTACTGTATTATAACGAGATAAAATTTTACAGTCGTGTTCTTTAAGTAACTAGTCTAAGATGAAAGTAAATATCTACCTTTGTTAAATCGATAAATTTTTTTACACATTTTAATTGTGATTCATATAATTATATAGAACTCATGTTTCCTAAATAAGAAGGTAAAAATTTAAGAATCGTGTTCTTTTAATAATTAGTGTAAGATGAAGATAAATACTTACTTTCATGAACAAGGTAAAAATTTACTTGGAGTAAAAAACAATCATTGCAACATACAATTCCACAAAACTATAATGCAAACGAAACAACAACACAACAAAACATAAAAAAAAAAAAATCAAAAAGACTATAAAAAAACTAAAAAATAAAAAATAAACTAAAGCAAACAACATGCAATAATAAGAAGAAAAAAAGTCGTCGGCTAAATAAAAAATAAGAACACGAATGCATAAATTAATAAAAAAAAAACGAATTTGATTCAAAATACAAAAAAATCAAAATCAAATTAAAAAATGAATCAGATCCTAATGACAAAAAATGTAAAAATTGCTGAAGTTGAAGATGGTAAAAAAGCACCACTATAGATCAAACATGGAAGCTATTGTGAAACTTGTTACTGATCTAAAGTTTGACAACCAACATGAGGATGCTCTAAAGAAGACTCTGTTTTGGAGGAAACAAATTCAAATTCAAAATAATATCAAAGCAAATCAATAACCACGTGAAAGGGCCTGAAAATATGTTTCATACCAAAATAACATAAATCATTGATTAGGGTATAATTGTCATAAGATAAAAAAAGCAATAAGACATGTAACAAAATTGGACTTCATGATTATTAAGTATAGCATAATGTCCTTTGCACTAATTTAAAACATGTATTGTATTTTATAATAATAAATACACTTAATCAGGGATTCTAGACCAATTATGTTATGACCCGAAACCCACCCTACGTGAATTTAGGATCGCGGGGCCGATCCTTTGGCCGTCCATACTTTTTTCTTTTCCTTTGTATCAGTAATAACAATGTGTAATAAAATAATTTAACAGTTATACAGTGGAAGTTATAAATAAGGTTCTATACATATCAAAAGAGAACCAACATTACATCACCCTTAGGTGGTGAATACATGGGAGAACTATGAAATCATTTCTATTTCATCTTTCAAAATGCTCTCTTGTGCTCTTAAGCTCATACTGCTTACTTGCAGCGCCCTTACCTAAAACAAATCAGTAAGTTTGAATGAGCTGACAAAGCCCAGTAAGTAAATTTTCTTCTCTCTACCATGGGTCAGGGTCAATGTAGAAAATAACATAATCTAAGATAAACAAGGATATGATAGTATGATAGCCAATCAAGAAATGGGATATCGCAATCGCCAAAAAAAGGGACATCTCAATAACCAATAGAATGAAGTGCCACAATAGCCAATAGAATAGAATGTCACCATAGCTAATGAAATGAAGTGTCACAATAGCTAATAGAGTAGGATGTCACCATAGCCAGTAGAATAGAATGTCATAGTAGCCAATAGGATAGTATGTCACTAGTAGGTAATAAAGTAGAATGTCAAAGTAGCCAATAAAATAGTATGTCACAGTAGCCAATAAAGTAGACAAGCTTGCAAAACATATCAATGATCAAAAGTGCATCATTTATGATATCAATAAATGATATAAGATTCAATCAAAATAGATGCTGTCACTGTACAGGGCTCGACATACCCTTAAGGTGCTCAAATTAAAGCACAGAACTCTCTATATCATATTGTGTCCTTCATGAACTAAATCATGCGTTGTGTTCATCACAACCACGGGTGGTGCGAGTATTATGACTAGCATAATCTCGTGTAGAAATCATGCGTTGTGTTCATCACAACCATAGGTAGAGCGAGTATTATGAATAGCATAATCTCATGTAGATCGTGAAGCGAGCATTATCACTAACATAATCTCGTGTAAATCATTTCCCACACTTAAGGTTCCAAATGAGGGGGTTTGCTGTTCTGACAGTACCCTGTGCCTAGCTTTGCCCGAACCAGTGAATAGCCTCGTGGACTTTGACTCGTAGGTCTAAGCAACTCAGTAACCAACCAACTAAGTAAAGATATCGAATGGACATTATGAGTGAGAATAACTCCAGATACTCATAATATATCATGATTATCATAACTTTATAAGGAGTATATGTGTGGAATATCAATAGTGTGAACATAACATTTAGCCATTCAAGGCATGGTAGGAAGTATACAAACATTCATGATTAAGATGTAGCAGTTCAATTCTCAATAAATTCCACAATATAGAACAAGTATTCAATTTTAAACATCAAGTCCATAGTCTAGCTGTAGCAATTCAATTCTCAATAATTCCCACAATATAGAACAAGTATCTAATTGTAAACATCAAGTCCATAGTCTAGATATAGTAATTCAATTCTCAATAACTCCCACAATATAGAACAAGTATCCAATTATAAAAATCAAGTCCATAGTCTAGATATAGTAATTCAATTCTCAATAATTCCCACAAGATAAAACAATCATCCAATTGTAAACCAATAGATATCAGGTACGTATTTTCATAAGATAGAACAATCATCAGTTTGTGAGATTAATAAGGTCAAATAGGTATAAGAGTACAATTAGGCAATATTAAGAATAATATTGACATGGCTAAGAAATACTGCATATTAGAGATCCAAGATTTACTTACAAAGATATAACAGTCAATTCTCAATAATCCTCACAAGATAGAATAAACATGAAATCATGGAATCAATAACATTGGTTACGTTTCGGAGTACAACCTTGGCAATAAAAGAAATAACATGGCTAGGAACAACCACATGTAAGAGTTCCGAGATTTACTTAGCTTTTAATAGTTCGTTATATCTCAGTAATTAATCACGTTCTCCTTTTCTTTTTGAAGTTCCTATAAATCAGTAGACATATCTTAGCTCAATACTACGTATAGCTTAATGCCCTAAATTTAGTCAATTTCATATATTAATATTTTAGGTGTCTTATTTGGGAAAACGAAGTCTACCGTTGAGTTCGGAATGTAAAAAAAAATAGGTTTAGGCTTTACGGATCTTAATATGGCTTTGGGCATCACTAGGGGCAATATAGTAATTTAGCATTTTACGAGTCTTAATTTTTCGAGACCCTGTCTCGTGAAACAGATTCTTTCATTGGTTTTAGACTACCCAAGATAGTAAAAATACACTATTTATTTACTTTAATTGAACATCAAGAAATAATACAATATTTAATTCAATTATTTAAATTAATATTTTATATTAATTTTGGTAAAATAAGGACACATGTGCCTTAGGGGCACAGTGGTCGGTGTGTGGGGCATAAGTTCCCACACGCTTGGTGGTCATGCGTTCGAATCCTGGGGGCAGCAGTCCCCTTTTTATTTTTTCATTTAATCCTAAACCAAACTATGGATAGTGGAGCTAACTAGGGATAGGCTATCCTAGTTCCCACAGTGGTTATCAAATCAGATTTCCAACCCTCGTACCAAACACCCCTATTTTAGTTTTTAATTTAAAATAACTCATGTTTAAAATGATGCAGCTTTGGGTAGGATAAAACTTAAACGACGCTGTTCCCCTTATTTTACTGTTCATCTTCTCTGACTTGTTTCTGGTGCCTTCTTCGGCACTAGCCAACTTTTTTCGGCGGAGTTCTGGTGTCAGCCCAATGTGGCTCGAACCCAAATCTTTCAAGAGTTTCATTTCTAAAGTTGGTTTTGTGTTTCAGTCATCGGAAACGGCAGAAATAGGGGAAACCTGTGGCTGCTTCGGCGAGTGATGATTTTTCAACCACCCCTTTATTTTCTATTTTGTGGCTTTCTAGCCACTTTTTTTCTCTCTTTTTTCTTCTTACATGCTTCTGAGGTTGAGGGGAACAATTCCCCATTCCTCAAGTGGCTTGAAACCACCTAAATCTCTCATTACCCGAAACACCATTAAACCTGCAACTAGGTTTTTCTCTATCATTTCTTCATAATTTTACTCTCTATTTCTTCCTAATTGTTCCATTTTCCTTATAGATTATGATCCCATAGTTATTTGAAAGCTTTAAGTAAGTTTCATAAAACCCAAATGAAAAATTTAGAACTTTAAATCTTACCTTTTCTTGCTTGTAGCAACTCTGCTTTCCTCCTCTTACTTCTTCTTTCTTCCTTCCTTCTCTTTTCTTGTTTTTCTTTATTTTCTTGCTGACTTGTATGCAGTGTATACATGTGTATTTATAACCAAACACACACACACACACACACACACACACACACACTTATGCACACATATCTTATCCTTCCCTATTCTACCGCCTCTCCCTCTCTGTCTGTCTGTCTCTCTCTCTCTCTTTCTGCTTCTCTTTTCTTTCCATTTTATATTGCTTGATCTTTTATATATATACATGATATTTTGTATATTATATTATATATATATATACACACACACTAGCATGTCAGCACACACACAACTTCACATATACACACACTCTGCTGTATATATATATATATATATATATATATATTATATATATATGTATGAAACACACACACACACGGTGCATCATATATACATATATTCATACCTATACATACATATATATATATATACACACTATACCTACACACATTTATACACGTACAATCACACATACACATACATATGGTCACACACATATATACATATAATACTTGTATATGCATATATACATATATATATACGTACTAGTACATTGATACATAGTCATGGCTTTGCTCGGGTATTATCTGGGCATTTGGGATCGTTTGTATTCCAAAACTGGGCAATTTACTTAATATCATACGACATATCCTAACAGCTTGGGTCTACAGTAGTTGCTCGATTACATTTTTGGTCGGGGTATTACAAATTAACTCTAAAACAAATTAGTGATTAGACTAAAATAGCCTTCAGGATACATTTTAGGAAAAATACATATATATATATATACATATTTATATATGAAATAACTTTTTCACTCTAAAAAATATAATAACATTTCATGAAGTGAACATTTATTTTTTAGGCCTTCAAGACAAATAAAAAATGTTATGTTTTTTTTTTTGGATTGAAGAATTTATTTTATTAAATATTTAGTATTTTTTTTTCTAAAATGTATCTTAAAGGTTATTTTAGTCCAATCACTAATATTTTTTTAATAATGTTAAGATAAAAGTTAACAATTAGACTTTTTTTGTATTAAAAGTTTTTTTTTTTTTTTTGGATCTTTAGATAGAAAAAACTTATTATGGATTTTTTAGATTGAAGAAATTATTTTAAGGAATTTTTAATATTTTTCCCTAATTTTAATTAATCAAATCCTAAGTTTAATTAATAAGGAATCTAGATAAAATAACTTTAATTAATATTTTGGGTTGAATTATGATCTAAGAAACTCTTTTGTTAACTTACTACAATTATGAATTCATGCATGTATTAAGCCAAACATAATAAATAAAGTAGATAAATAAATACGAGAGAGACAAGAATTTAATGTGAAAAAAATTTTCACGGAGTAGAAAAACTCATAATTGTAAAAAAATGCTAATCAACAAAAGTAACGACACAAGTCTACAAAGACAATCCTAAAGAAATTAACACGGCACTATACATTGTGGATTACTTTTTGTGGAATAGCTTCTCATCCCTTATTACTTCCCTTGATTAGCCCTTCACATCATCCTCGCTCCATAATCCACAAATTCACAGCTCATGTAATGTGCAACTAACCGTGCATTGGATGAAACTATGCTATATGCCTCTATCAATGTACTTGCTGATAGTTATGCATATAGACTTCCCTTTCACATAGTACTTATTGACTTCGCACTCAAGATATGACTATATGAAATATAAGAAGCTAAATATCTTTCAATGAATTTCTATCTTCAAGAGGTTAGGAATTTCTTATGCAAGACACAACAAGACCCTATTTATATTATGAGTCTAAAAACCCTAATCCTAAGAGGAAAGGATTCTTAGAAGCGTTAAAGAGGGACTTCGTTTGAATGGCCATGAGACTTATTCGGATGACCTAATTATTGAAAACATTACAACATAATTTATCATACTCGTTTGGATGACTCTAGGACGCATTCAAATGATTGAGCCACTAGTTTTCTTATTTGCATGTCACAAAATATAAAATAAGTTTAGATTTATTGTATCATTTCTTAAGGGTCAAATTTAGCCTATAGTAAAAATTAAAATTTACCTACAATCATTTTAAAACTTTAAATCCACTCCTAAACTACTGTAATCCTAAGGTCACATGCGTAAGCTGTAATGCATGATATAGATAACAACATTACCTTAGATTGCACACTTCTCAAGGCTTGTTATACTTGTTAGGCATGCATTCAGCCTTCACTTGTGCTTAATGACTCAACTAGACTCTATAAATACTAATCTTAAGAATTACAACTTTTGAAAAAGAATTGCTAACATAAAAATTACATAATTTTTCCTTAAAGGTGGAACCAATGTGTCACGCTTCGAATTACTAAAACCCGGGGAGTGAATGGAAAAGAATTAAGAAAAATAAATAAAAGACCATTAAACGAATTTAGTTGATTACACATTTATTTCTCCATGTTTTCCCTAAAATTAAGAATAAAAATTCGCTACTAGACTTACCCAAGATGGGTTTCAAATGCCAATCAAATATCTCCCCCAACCAATAGTCAAAATTAGTCTAAGTCATGTTCAAGCATGGTCTCCAAGATAGCCCAAAATGTCTCTAAAAATGCCTTGGAACAATGGCCCAAATGGGCCCCAAATGCCCTAGGACATAGGCCAAGAATAGGACAACAATCCTACCTAAAGTGGTTTAAGGACGTGGCCAAACATGGCCTTGAATAATGACTAAAATGTGTCTCAAAAAGGTGCCCAACATGACTTGGTATAATGGTCAAAAGTGGCCAAAAAGGGGCTCCAAAGGGTGGTGTCAAACGTAGGAAAGAATGGTCTTAAAATGGCCTTGGAAGGAAAGTCATGGCATGCCCATGACACGCCCTAGGCAGCAGGCATGCGTGGGACAAGGCAGCAGGGGCACGGCAGGGCGCGCGGGGCTAGTCTGGGCTAGACTGCTGTTGCTGCTGTTTCACTATAGCTATAGTGTAATTGTTGCAGCCTATTTTCCTCATTTTCTGAATTTTTTCCGAAGTGCTGCAAGCTGATTTTTCTAATTTTTTAACCTACTTCCTCAAGGTTTTTAACCCCCACTTTTTGGCATTCTTCCCACCTATATATGGGGCATTTTACACACCCAATGACTCTTTTTAATTCACAAAATTTTAGCATGGTCTCCTTTGTCCATTAACCTATTTTCCTTATCTCATTCCTCCTCCTCATCCTCCTCAACACCAACACAACACCTAATAAACAATTATTTATACAATTGTGTAATTCTAACATTCACTAAGCATATTTTAAAAACAAGTAACTACATGGAGCTCCATGCTCCTCATTTACATTCAATACTTAATTTGTCATTTTGGGTTTAAGCTCATACATCACAAAATGACCCAAGGCCTATAGTCCACCGTTTTTCAAATTAAACACAAGTTATTTGGGCTTATGCCCATACATACAAAATGTAGCCCTTAGGCCAAATGTTCTTCAAGGTCTATTTTCCCCTCCACACTTCAAGACTTCATCAAGTCTTATGTGCCGGGAGTCTCATTTGTAATATATAATCCCATATAGGGTAAGTACGATTGCTTGTATGACATAATGCTAATATAAAGAACAAAGTGTACATTTATAAGTTATATGCCTTCCAATTCATCAATGCAATGTAATGGCAATATGCATGACACACACATGCAACTCTATGCCACACCCATGTCTCGCTTCACGATCCTTCCCCGTTGAAACGTAAGTACCAATCCTATGTCTCGCTTCACGGTCCGTCCCCATTGGATTGCGAGTACCATGGCCAATTTGGGGTTTTTCACCATAGGATCTACACCCTCATAATGCATAGCACCAAAATGCTCAACACACGCCATGTTTTCAAAGATTCACTAATGCCAAGATGCCTTGATTTTTTTATGCAATTTCAATGAGGCTTTTATCAAACACATAGGGTATGCCTTAAATAATGCATCATACATAAAGCAAACTATAACTTTTAAACCACAAAGCTGTCTACATGAACTTAGCATATAATCCACTCAATTACACATATAATCATGTTACATGTTCACAACTTAAACAAATTCTCAAAGATTACACAAGTACTCAAAGTACCAATACATTGAGCAACCATAACTTTCAAACTATAAGACTTTGTCTGCATAAACATAAGCTAGAATGCAATGAATTATACATATATTCAAGTTACATGTTCATCACTTCACCAAATTTTCAAAGAATACATAAGTACACAAAGCACCAACCCTAGGTTTTCAAAGTAACTATATGCTAGGTGATTTTCTAACAAAAAGTAAGCATGTAAGTCATACAATCAAGTTATAAAAACACTCCTAAACTTAACCCTATTCTTTACTTAGTAAAATATCATACCTAGAAGGGTTTTTCTTAACCCTAGGGAGTTGTGTTCACTTCAACGCCGAACCAATTGGTAGGATTTTAGCCCTTGTGGTGGAGAACAACTTCCTAGAAGGAAGCCTTATGAAATTCTAAGGCTAGAGATGAGTTTTGGAAGGTAGAAAGTTGAAAAACTTAGGTTTTTTTCACATTTTCTCTCCATGCACGACCTGCTGCTCTTTCTTAGACCCATTTATGATAATTTTATCTCTCAAGGGTCATATTTATAGTAAAGAGGTCAAGGGGTAAAAAGACCCTTTTGCCCTTAATGAGCCCCGGGAACCCGTGACACTACAACCCATCTTGAAATGTCTCAATTTGATATTCTGCTTTAACCAAAGTTCTTAAAATTATTTTAAATGATATTTTTCCTAAAAAATTTATTTTCGCTTGTTGGCGGGTGCGGCCGGGTCCACCCGGGATGCCATTTTTGGTCCATTTTTCAAAATATCTTCGATTAGGTTTAAATTCTCACAGGAGGTGTATTTTAACATTCTAAGCATATTTCCTTATATTTCATACTCAAATTATGCTTCTAAATATGACTTATGTCTAAATGATGCATGTATAGTGCTCTACCGGTAAATAATGCATGAATAATGTCTTACTAGCAAAAATGAAAAAGTTATCCTGATTTTTAGATCTTTACACAATGGCAAGTAGAAAGATTATAAGAAAGTGGTCCATAATGTGGTCCCGTGCTCATAAAAATATAAAATGAAGTGATCGACACTTGGCGTCTCTTAAAATTAAATGAAGAGATGAATAAATACTAGAGGAAGTAAAAGTTATCATGGAAGTTATTCTCGATCCTTTAAACAACAACCATTAGAAAAGCCTCATTTAGTAACAACCCAAATTTATCTTCATCTTTATCTCTTTTAGGCCCTCATGGACATAACTAGTATTAGCCTAAGAGTAGTTTAACTAATCACAGATTACTCCTAACTTAGTTGTAGAAGTAAATGTTTAACTCTCTAAAATTATACAATTTGTTCAAATTATCAAATAAGTTTATGATTTGATATTTTTGTTTGATTGCAAGTCCCTTATTAATGCAAGAGTGAGATATCCCATGAAATGTGGGTGTCAAATTCAAAAGAAAACAAAACCAAAAGCTCCAATTGATGCAGGATAACAATATGACTAAGTTAAGGGTGATAAAATACAAAGAAATAAAGGCTATTTTTGAGGCTATGAACAGTGCTCGTGAATAGTAAAAGAAGCGTTGTTTTGTGATTTAGGATAAAATTACAGCAAAGATAAATTGAAGAAGAATAAGAGGTAGAAGAAGAGAAGTCTAGGACTAACACCTAAAGCCTCTTTGGCATCACACCAAAGAAATAGGTAGAAAAACACAAACATTGAGAGCTTGAACATTTTGTATTCCCATTCATGATTCAAAGTCTTGAAGTTACATTAATTATAAGTTTCACAAACACATGTTTAATGCAAAAGTATGTTCCTATACCTTAAAGGTCTAAATGGAACTGAACTTGTCATGTGAGAAAATGAACCTGAACATGGATTCATATAATAAATAAGTACATATGGTTAAATGTATCTAAGTGTTGATTCATTTAACTAGTAGGCCCACAAAGTCATTTATGATCTAGCCCATGTTTATTCAATAGCCCAAGTGGGCCCTACGTCATCCTAGCATATCCCAAATTAAGACTTGGACCTTAGAACCATCTAGTCCACCCTTTATACACTTTTAATGGTTGTTGCCATTCTCTATCAACTCTTCTCGATTTGAGAGAGCTCGATCCTGATGAGTTAAAAGCATGGAATTTCTAATAAAGGTTATAGTTGAGTTATTGAAACTCGTTGTCTATAATTCATGTAAAATTTGAAAGTGGAAACCCCTTCTATTTAATAAGATACTTCTGTTAACCACCACATCTAGTTGAAATAATTTGATGATAAAAAACGTCTTCAATTTCTTCCTCCAAATGTTTGGTTGGTGGGAGATAAGAAACTTGGTCAGTTTGAGTAGGATCTTCAATAAGTCTAGAGTATCGAGTGAGGTCTTCGATATTAAACACATTACTAATGCCCATGTCTTCTGGTTTGCCAAACACATAGGCATTAGAGCTAATTTTCTTGAGAACTTTGAATAGATCATCACTTTTTGAATGAAGTTTCTTGTAAGCACCTTTAGGATACCATTCTAGCCTAAATTGAACCATAACCATGTCTCCTTCATTACATTTATCAAACCTTCTTCTAAGATCAACTGAACCCGTAGACACCTCATTTTGTGACCCTTGATTGAGTAGGGTTGAATCCTTAATTTTGCATCATTTTGAGGGACATTTCGGTCATTTTTATTGCATATTTTGAGAAACCCCTTGATTAGGGGTTGTTTCATAATTTCTAATGAATTACTAAGATATTTTCCACCTGGGGATATTTTGGTAATTTCTTGCATAATTTGGTCCCTAGGGATAGTTTGGTCATTTTACATATTTTTTTTACCCTCGAGGGCATTCTTATAATTTTGCACATATTTTTAGTCCTTAAGGACACTCATAGTAATTCCTAGAGGCTTCCCATCTTAAAAGGGTATTTTGGTTATTTTACTAGAACCTTTAGTAGGACTCTTCTGCCTATTAGAGTGCGTTTTGATAATTTTGCTAGAGTCTCACCTTTCGTAGGACTCTTTTGCCTATTAGAGGGGGTTTTGGTAATTTTGCTAGAATCCCACTTCTAGTGGGACTCTCTTGCCTTTGGGAGATATTTTGGTATTTTTGGCCAGAGTAAGTAGGACTTTACTGCATTTCTAATGCCCTTTGGAAGGCATTTTGATAATTTTTCTAGAGACCTCTAGTAGGGCTTTTATGCCTTTTGGAGGGTATTTTGGTAATTTCAGCACCATTTTTTCCTTTGAGGGCATTTTGGTGATTTTTAACACATTCCTCCCTCAATGGGACTCTTTGGTTACCTGAAGGACATTTTCATAATTTTTATGTCATTTCACTCATTTTTTTTTTGGGGGGGGAGGGGGGAGGGTAATTTGGTAATTTCATCTTTGGTAAAAAATTGGGGACATTTTCATGCCTTGAGGTCATTTGGTATAATCTTAAGTGATAGTAGTTCACTTAGGTATAATCAAGACTTTCCCTTTTTAGAGTTTTCTTGAATTTGGTTTCTAGACATGTCCTTTAAAGAAGATTTATTGAATCTAGACATTTGAATTTTTGGAGTTTATTTAGAAATAAACTTTTTTTTGTTTTTTTTGTAGACATCGATCTTATTGGTTCTTGCATTTTCATAATTTATTTTTAATTCATTTATTTAGGATATTCATTCTCTAGGATAATTATTTAATTTTTTAATCATATAATTGTCACTCAAGATATGATCCTAGCCCTCCATTTGTGAGGTGGATTATAAGCCCTTAGATCAAATCTTAACATTTTTCCTAAAAATAGACTCATTTGGTCATCATTTTAGAGGTCAAGAAATTCATAACCTTTTACTGTTATTTAGTGCCATAGATTTCTCTTTCTAGAAGTTTTTTCTCTCTTAAGGCCGAAGCCTTACTCAATTGACGGTCTCAAGTCAAGAGCCAAGCCGGAACCTTACATGAGCCACGACTCCGAATAAAGCATTCATAGCCGAAGTGCTACCTAATCTCTACGACTAAACAATGTACGCCCTAAACCCTTACTAGTCTTCCTTACTCGGTTGATCTCCCTATTTTATCATCTTGATAAAAGAGGGTAAATCGGAGAACTACGTGATTTTGATTCCATCTTAGGATGGATACATAGGAAGCCTACGGGCCCAACTCAAATCCTTTTCCCTTTTCCTTTATTTTCTTTATTTCATGTAAATCTTATTTATTTATTTTTTCAGTTTCTAGTTTAATCCGCATGTCATCACCTTCTATAACCATTGATTGAAGTGGGTAACATGAGTCCACTAGCCTGATCTATTATCTCCTATCATTCTTGATAGGAGGAAATAACCATCTATCATTTTCTAACACTATTGATAGAAGTAGATCTATGGGTGGCTTCAAGAGCCTTTCTTTTATTGCTTTATTTTTCAGTTATCTATCATATCTCATTTCTTTTATTTCTTCTTTATATTTATGTGTCATGTACAATGAGTGAGCCTTGTGATTGAACACTTGAGGCTAGTCTGTTCGGATCGGGCGAGGTGGGTGTCTAACACCTTCTTACTCCATACCTTAGCCCCCAGATCTAGTTTTCTTTGGTTTTGCTTTATTTCAGTGCTTTATTTTATTTAACCCATATCAATGGGTTTTTAATATGTAACTAGGATCCAAATAAATGTAAATTATTTTTATTTCACTTTTTTTGGTTTCCTTTACATGTATCATTTCTTCACAAATTGTAACGGAGTTTTCTTGTTTAATTGTCAAAAAAAATTTGGCGACTCCTCTTTCTTTATTTTCATTTCTTAAAGGCGTTCTTTCCTTCCTTTAGGGAAGGGGACAACCGGGATCCTCAAATTTTTGAGGGACCAAATAGGGTTTTTTTCGGCGGTGGTGCTCACAGTACCCTTTATAGTTCTCATTTCTTATGATCATCTTTCATTGGACATCATCATGAATATCACAGATTTAGCACCAGAATGAGCCTCGATAGTTAGAGGAACCAAATCAATTTGTTTCCTAGGAAGATTAGTTAACAGATCTATTATATACATATTCTTCCATAGGATGTACTTGATCCCAACTAGTAACATGATCAAAAATAAGGAAATGAAGTAAATTACCCAAAATGCAGTAACAAGCTCTATTTGACCATCAATTTGTGGGTGAAGCGGTAAATAAAACTTCAGTTTTGTATTCAATAACTTCTATAAAGTGTGTCAAAAGCAACTCACAAACTTCACATCACAGTTGAAGATGATCGTTTTAGGAAACCCATGAAATCTAGCAACTTCTTTAAAGAAAAGTTTAGCAATATGGATAGCATTTTGGTTTTTGAACAAGGAATAAAGTGTGCCATTTTTGAAAAGCAATCCACAACGACAAAAATAAAGTCATGTCTTCGAAGGGTTTTCGAAAATCCATGGACAAAATCCATATTTAGATCATGCCATAGCTCATAGGGCACTAGTAGCGGAGCGTATAGCCATTGTATTTTTTTTTCTTCCTTTTGAAAGTTGGCAAGTTTGACATTGGGAAACACTATTGCCTACATCTCACTTTAGTTTTGGATAATAAAAGCGATATTTGGCCATTGCAATCTTCTTATCTCTTCCAAAATTTCATGTTGCTCCTCTAAAATGCAACTCCTATATCATTTGTTCATGGAGAGATGTGTTCGGTAAGAAAAGTCAGGTTCCCTTGAAAGGGTAATCATTTTGTACATTAAAATCAACATATTCTTCTCGCTATCCAGCCAACAAATGAGCAAATATAATGTTGAAATTTGTAACGACTCAAAAATTTCTAATATTAATAAATTGTAAAGAATTAGAATTTTTTGTGAAATAATTATAAATAATAAAATATAAAAATTTTGGTAAGATTTGGAGGTCATTTAGTTGCATTATGATGACCAAGGGTAAATTGGTTATTTTACCAAAAAAAGGGGCTATGCGAGTGTGATGTTCCGAAAAACATTGATATGAGAACTTTAAATTTCCCATAATTATATTTAAGTAAGAGAACTTAATAGTTTGAAAACTAAAAAGATCAAGAAGCCAAGGTTGTTTGAACGACCTAGGTTGCTTTGGATAATTTGTGTTATGTTGATTGTATTGAGACACTTATATGTTTGAAACAGTGTAACACTTAAAAACCTATGTCAATCATCCCTCAATAACACTAAACACATTCTAAACAATTTAAAACCATTTTATGCGAAATAGTGTTTGTGCAACCAACCAACGTTAATGTATCTAGTCCAATTTACCTTTCTGTAACCAGCAATATAAACTTGTAGATGGTTCTCGGACGCTTGAATACAAGGCTTGAGAACATGACACATTTGGACTTAGACACTTACAACTCTAGTTTTGTCAAAACCAAATTTTCCAATACACAATTTCACTCAAAGTCCTAACATTTCTTTTTAAAGAAAAGCTCTTTTGGTTATTCCATTACCTCGAAAGTGCAAGTCCATAATTAGAGGGAAATATCCAATGTGCTTAGATGTGGTGATTTGGGTTCTATTTTCTAAGGTAATAGGGAAATTTCTAGCTTCCATTTTACTACGTCTTTACAAGCATCTCACAGGATAAACTAGTGAAATGACAATGGATCTGAAGCGGGCAATACTATACATTGTGAGATAAGTTATGTCAAAATTAATTACTAACAAGATTTCACTAATGTGGAATTACCTACAAATCCAAACAATCAATAAAATGGAATTATCAAGTAACTAAGGAATAGAATAACACGTTTATAACTAAATGAATAAAATAGTATAAAACATTAATTTAGTTGGTTGTATTGTTATCCATGGATAGGCGTGAGTTCTCATTCCAATGAATATACAATTATATTAGCACATATATAAACTACTCTTGTTACATGTTCATGACATATACTTATAGTTACTCTTGATAATATGTTTTTTTATTATGTTTGTTTTGGGACACCCCTACTGGGAAACATTGCTCACCTCTAGCCTTTTTGGGTAGATATGGATCAACATACTCCTGTAACTATTCTTTGATGACACACATATAGGTATTAGATGGGTGGCTCTGATGGACCTGTAATTCCACACTTGTGTATACTTTGTATTCATATGTAGTGTAAAAGAGAAAAAAATTATCATTTTTTTATTATTGACCATACCAATTAAAAAGGGTTGGTTTAACCCTTATCATGATTTCAGATTTTTAGGGGCATGACAGGCCCTATAAATCCCCCCAAAAATCTGATAGATGGAATTTATTGAATATGCAAAAGATGTTTCATCTTCCTTTAATTTTTTCTATTTTATTTTACAATCCTTCAAATCTCAATAAATTTATGAGGTTCAATACGTCCAATAATTTAATTTATTATTATATTATCAAAATTTATGAAACGTTACATTTCGCCAATGCCTCCATGATAGATTGCAAGCTTATTGACACCCCTTTCCTTATAAGCATTACCTTTATGTCTTCGATATGCCTTTAGTTGATGCTACTACTTATCGTAGTCTTCTTAGTGCTGTTTCGCATCTAACTCTCACTCACCCAAATCTCTCTTATTCATTCAATTTGGTATGTCAATTCATGAATCAACCTGATGTCACTCATCTTCAAGCCATAAAATGCATTTTACGTTATCTTCAAGGCACCTTAGATTATGGTCTTCGTCTTATTTAATGAGTTCCTTGCACTCTTTATGCCTTTTCTAATGTTGATTGGGCAGGATGTCCTGACACAGGTTGTTCTATTAGTGGGTATTGTGCTTATTTTAGAACAAATTGTATTTCTTAGGTCTTTAAAAAACAAGCCACTACCTCACGGTCAAGTACAGAGGCTGAATATCACTCTATGGCTTTTGCTACTACTGAACTTACATGGCTCAATTATCTTCTTCATGATTCATGATATTAGACTCCTATTGTCTCATTCACTGATTCTGTTATGTGACAACACCAGTACCCTTGTCATGTCTATTAATCCAGTTTTTCATGCACGTACAAATCACATCGAGCTCGGTTTTCATTTTGTTCATGAGAAGGTTGTTGTAAGCTCTCTTGTAACATGTTATGTTCCTTCAAAATCTCAACTGGATGATGTTTTCACCAAGCCCTTATCTAAGGCTTTTTTTCGTCTACTATGTTCCAAGCTAGGAGTGCTTCTTCCACCACCCCCCAGCTTGAGGGGGAATGATAACAGATAGATTCCACATGATTCAAGAAGTCTATCCATGCATGGATCAAGATAAATATTTGAATGACTCCATCCACCTCTAAATCCATATGTGATATTTGCGTTCAAGAAGTCTAGCCATGCATGGATCAAGATAAGATATTTGAATAACTCCACCTACCTTTGAGTCCATCCGTGATATTTGAAAGAGTTTTTTAAAATAATGTAATGCTTTATCCTATTATCATGTAAAGTGTAATGATCTATTTATATCTCTAATAATACATAGGTTACTTACAGTTTTTGTGAGAGCCATACATTATCTACCAAGACTGAAGAAGGTTCTGCCTCTGATTCTTGATTCTAACTAATCAACTTTTCTGGAAGGCAAAAATATTATTGATGAGGTTCTTATCGTAAATGAGGTAGTGGATTGGTGAAAAATTTCTAACAATAAAGGCATTCTTCTCAAACTAGAATTTGAGAAAGCTTTTGATAGTGTGAATTGAAACTATCTTTTTTGCCTATCGAAAAGTTTTAACTTTGGTTCTAAATGGATCCTATAGATTAAGGAATGCTTAGAACTGACAATAATTTGAATTCTAGTAAATAACTCTCCATCAGCTGAATTCACAATGGAAAAAGGTTTGCAGCAAGGATATCTGTTGTCTCATTTTCTTGTCAAAGGTGTATCTGTGGACCATGAAAGATCTTCGCTTTGTCAAAGGTGTATCTATGGACCATGAAAGCACATTTGTTAGTCACCTATAGTTTGCAGATGACACAATTATATTCTACAATGTTGATTATTTTGAAATCCTCACCATCAAAAGAATTCTTAGATGTTTCGAAGTTCTTTTAGGCTTGAAAACCAATTTTCTTAAGAGTGTTGTTTGTGGCATTGGTGTTATAGATGCTTTTATAAAAGACACAACAGAAACTTTCGGATGCTCCAGCAAATCACTACCTCTAAAATTCCTTGGCCTACCGCTAGGAGCTAGTCCTAGATTAAAGAAAACCTAGGCTCCTATCATAAACAAATTCAAGCTGATATTAACATCTTGGAAGAAAAGGTTCCTATCCTTTGGGGGTAGAGTTACCTTAATAAAGTCCGTTCTTCAAAGCTTGCCTCTGTACTACCTTTCCATTTCAAAATGTCAGAATCTGTTGTTTCCATGATTGATAAAATTCAAGCAAATTTTCTATGGGGAGGTAATGACTTGAAAATGAAGATTCACTTGTGTAGACACCTTATTTTATGACCTTTGATTAAATAGTAGCAATTCGATAATTATGCCAAAAAACCTACTTCAAGTAGGACTCTTCCCGATAGAGTCCTATTCCTATTAGGACTCCTTTTGACAGAGTCCTATTCCCGCTAGGACTATTCTTCTAGAGTCCCAGTCCAAGTAGGATTCTTTCCAACAGAATCCTATTCCTATTAGGACTATTTTGACAAATTCCTAGTCCAAGTAGGATTTTTTTTGATAGATTCCCACTTTCGTTAGGACTTTTCTACCCATCAGAGGGCGTTTCGATAATTTTGGCACCTTTTTGCCCACTAAGGGCATTTTGATAATTTTGGCATAATCATACCCTCAGTAGGACTTCCTAGTCACTTTAGGCCTATTTTCGTAATTTTTATATCATTTTACCCCTCTGGGGGTAATTTGGTAATTTTTGCCCTTTGGTGACTAATTTGGGGTAATTTGGTCTTTTCACATGTCTTGTGGCAATCTAGAGGTTCTTCACCGAATTGGGGGCAATTTGGTACTCTTGAGTGATAGTAGTCTATTTAGGCTTAATTAAGATTTTCCACTTTTAGAGTTTTCATAAATTTAGTTGCTTGATATTTCATTAAATAGAGATACATTGAACTTAGACGTTTTCATTTTAGAGTTTATTTTCCAATTAAATTCCATTTCTCTTTTATCTCATTGGATCTTGCCTGTAGACACCAATTTTATTGGTTCGTGCATTGTCATAATTATTTATTAATTCATTTAGTTAGGATAATCATTCTTATTTAATTAGATAATTATCACTCAAGACATAATCCTAGCCCTCCGTTTTAGGGTATCATTTTAGATCCTTGGATCAAATATCCATATTTTCCTATAAATAGAGCCCCTAGCCATCAGTTTGAAGGGACAGAAAAAGACATGATTTTCATAGCCTTACGCTTCTGGTATAATTCTAGAGTTATTTATATAAGAACTCTCTTTCTTTCTCTTTCTCGGTCGAAGCCCTGCCAAAATGACAACCTCCTTTCACAAAGAAAGCCGAAGTGACGCTTTCTAAACAGAAGAACAAGCCAGAGATCTACCCGATTGAAGCCTCCGATCTAGATTTTCCTAGCCGAAGTGTTGCCCAACTACCAGGATTGAATAAGGTGCGCTCTTAAACCTTTAGCAGTTTTTTTTAGATCTGGTTGATCTCGCCTCTTTTATCACTCTCGATAAAAGAGGGTTAGTTAGAGAACTACATGACCTTGATTCCATTTTCTGAATGGATACGTAGGAAGCCTTCAGGCTTGAGTCAGATATTCTTCTTCTCTTTTCTGTTTTATTTTATTTATTAATATCAGATTGTTTATTGTTTATCTCTTCTATACTCACATTTCTCTTTTCAGCTTTCTCATGACAAAATAGCCTTGCAAGCAAATATTCGAGGCTGATCCATTCGGATCGGGCGAGGTGGGTGCTTAACACCTTCCTACTCCGAACTTTAGCCCTCGAGCCTGTTTCTCTGGTGTTTCTATTTTTCAGTGCTTTATCTTTGTTTTGATCCATGTCAAGGGGTCCTTTAGTATGTATTTAGGATTAAAGTGATGTAATTTTCATTCCATTCCTTTCAATTTCCTTTATATGTATTGCTCAATCTGTAACAGGTTTGCTTATTTCTTACCCAAAAATAAGCCGGCGACTCCTCAATCTTAATCTTCCATAAGAGGCTTTCATTCCCACCTTAAGGAAAGGAGATAGTTGGGATCCTTCTAAATCAATAGAAAAGGGATTAACACACTTTTCTTTTTTTACAGTGCTAGCGCCTATAGTGGTGACTCCACTAGGGACTAAAGAGGGCTAGACACGGTAATATATTCACTTCAAGACTATTTTGTTTATTTACTTTACATTCATATGATGTTTATGCTTTTTTTGATGGATGTATTGATGTATGGATGCTTGAATGTATAGATTAAGGAATAAAAAAGGACTAAAATCTGAATATCTTGCACACACATCACCTTCACACATTGCATTTGCACTACATACCCTCCAAACCTTGGACAGTGAGTAGCCCTCGCCCTGTATGCTCACCCAGCTTGATGGGTGTCACTGGTGAAAGCCCTCCACTCCTTGATCAAATACCGCTTGACCGGGGACACTACATTCTAGTGGCCTTGGGATAATATGCGAAAAGGCGATGCTGTACCATTTGTGTCACATCCTGGCACCCCACCTACGTGGATGCCGAAGACGTGATGCCAGTTAGCCACCTTATTAGTCTCCCTACCGACAATGCGACTAACTAAAGGCAAACTTCTTAACTTTATAATGAATTGCAATCCAAGTGTAGGGTTAAAGCAGCGAAAATTCAAAACCTTTTTAATTATCATTTTGAGTCGGGAATGCAACTCATTTAAACACATCAAAACACATCTATAATCAGTCACCTAATATCTCTACAGTACCAATATACATGAGCCATGTCCTAATGCATCTATTGTATAATGACTTCAATAATATAGTTCTACGAACCTGAATAACACGATTCAATCCAAAATAATCCAAGTCTCCATAATTCATTGTCATTAAATCCTTACTTGGGATGCCTCCGGCCTATTAGTTTCATTTCTTTGTGCCTTCTAGTCCAATGGAGATAAATCCTGAAAAATGTTAGTATAATAAAGTGAGCTTAAACAAGCCCAGTGAGTAACAGAGATTCCTTGCCATGGGTTTCAAAATCAGTTCTTGTTTATAAAGCACATGGATAGTTCAGTCATTTTAAAAGTAACAATTCCAAATAAAATGCATGATTAATGCAGTTCAAGTAGAACAAAGAAAATCAGAACAAAACAAAACAGAGCGGAACAGAACAGAATAGAACAGAACAGAATGCCAATATATCAATCGGAAGTATAGGCATATCATCAAGTATGTTTGAGCATTTCCTAGCTACCTATAAGCAGACACTCGTAGGGCCTCTACCCTCTGTGTTTTGCTCATAAAATAGATCAGAACGGAACATGATAGAATTGAGCAGAACAGAACAGAACAAGATGCCAATCAGGCATATCATCTAGTATGTTTGAGCGTTTCCCAGCTGCCCATAAGCGGACGCTCGTGGGGCCTCTACCCTCTGGGTTTGCTTTTGGTCTACTCATGCCACATCGCTCAAATTTTGTATTGGGCCCAAGAGTCAAAACATAATAGAATAGAACAGAACATAAGACCAGAACAGAACGGAATCATGCCAAGTGTAATGAAATACAAAGTGTATGCATTTAAGTATATGCATTTAAACAGTACAGTATATGAAAATACTATGATAGTTAAAATAACACCAAGTCAGAAGTTCCAAGTTACTCACAAACTTTTACGCTCATCTCCATTTACAGATGTTATCCAGATACTTCCTTAAGCACATCCTTGCATTTCCTACATAATCATTATCGATCATAGAAATATAAGAATTCATCCATTCATGAATTATTTATCATCTTAGGAGTCTATCAGATCACCTAATTAAGTCCATTGGCCTATTACCCATTTATTGGGTTTCAACTTAGGCTATTGAATTCCCTAATTAAGCTTAGTAGCTTTTAGAATTATAATCTAAGTCATTTTGACTTCGTTCGTTATCAATTAATCACTTATTTAACCTTAGGAAAAAAATGGTAATTTGTCATTCTTGCCCCGGACCCTATCTTGGTCAGAATATTCCACATGTCCTTTATATGAATTTTTGAGTCTGTCGGATCTCATTTGGTATTTGTTTTAGATTATCAGGACACATCGGTCATATCTCATTTTATACTTTGACTATTTCAGAGTCTTATTTAGACCCTCAATTCACATTATTATGCTTATGACAGTCAATTATATAAGATTGACCATTTTTAGGATTTATTCGGCCTTTACTTTGTATTTTCTATACTTAGGGGTATTTTGGTCATTTCATATTTTATGAAATTCTAACCTCGAATCATTATTTAGTCATTTATACGATTTCACAATTATTTGGACCTCCATTGGTATCAATTTCGTCCAATTTGGACTTTATTTGGGCTTTATATTGTATTAGGGGTATTTTGGTACTTTTACATCTTATGGTGGGACCACCTTGAAGTCTCCAGATGTCCAATCTGACATTTTCATTGTGTCTGGAATGTCTAAAAATGTTAAGATAGCCTCTTCCAGATCTCAATTTGGGCTTTAGTTGCTTTATTTAGGGTCCAATGGTAAAATAGTCATTTTACCTTATTTATAAAATAACTTGATTAATTAATTAATTATTAAATTATTTTTCAGGGGTTTATTTGAATTAAATTCCCAAAAGTTGGGCTATAATAGAATTATCCAAAGGCTTAGGAGTCAAATTCAAATTATTAAAAGTGGTGGTTTATTTTTAATTTAAAACTAGTGAACTAATAGGTTCATTGGTTCTAACCCTAGACTGGCCCAAGTGGCCTCTGAACCAACCGGTTTAGGCCACTCCAGTGAACCAGAATGGCATGCCCCAATTATATTCCTTATCCACGGTTTGGTTAATCCTGATTTCAATTTCGAATTTATTACCTTTGTAACTAAACAGGCTAATTTCAAATTAAAACCAAACCCTAAACGATGCAGTTTAACTTACCCATTTTACATTTGGTCGGGTCCCGACTTGACCCGACCTAGAATCTGACCCATCACTCAAAACAGACTCGTTTTTCCCCATGACTTTTTGGCCAACTTCCGGCGTCTTCTTCGACGCCGGCGACTGTTTTCGGTGGGGTTTCGACCTATTTTCAATGGGGTTCGATTCTAAAAGTCTTGGGGATTTCATATCTAATGTTTGTTTGTCAATTAGCTTCTACCCTAAGTTCGAAATAGGGCATCACAATCGGGCTCTGGCGAGGGCCCGACTTTCCGGCGAGCCAACATTTTCTTATTTCGTGGCTTTTCAACCGCTGTTTTGGCCCCAATTTCTTCCTATAGGTTTCTATGAGTTAAGGAAGTATTTCCCCATTCCTAAAATCACTCAAATATACCATAATTCTCACCATCCGAAACTATTCACCATACCTACAACTCCCATTTTCTCTTCCATTTCTCTACCAAACTCCATATTTCTTCCTAAATTCATAATTTTTTATGTACTTTTGAACCCTATAATCTTTTAGGCATTTTACTTAAAGTTTTGAAAACCTAGTTGAATAACAATGCAATTTTATAAACTTCAAATTGAAAGTCTTACCTGCCCTGGCTTCCTCTTCATTCTTCTGCCGCTTCTCTCTCTTCCTCCTACCCCTGCTTCCTCATGCACGACTTTCTCTTTTTTTGTTTCAGAAATGGGTTGCTCGCTCATATGTAACTACTTGAGTTTTCGGCTGCTTAGACACACACACACACACACATATATATATATGTACACACACATATATATATATATATATATATCAAATTTTTTGGGGTAACATAGTTTGACCATTGTTATTACAATCTAGTGGTTGTAGGAGGTATGTGACACGTCCTGTCAGAAGAGGAACCTTGAAACCTTTACTCGATCGAAGTGTCATGCATATAATCAACCCTAGATTCATGATTCAGGACTTTAAACCCAATTTTAATAAGACACACAAAATTTTTTTGCTCAATTTTGCGAAGTTAGAAAAATCTAGATAATCGAAAAAAATACCCCTCTCTATTGGCCGATCGACACAAAGGTTAAAAGCCTTTGTGTGCCAATCGGCGCACAGAGAGCTGGTCTCCCGTTCTGCAACGCTGTCTTAGTCAGCCAAACAATCACACTCACGCCAAGAGGCTTATAAGAGGGAACACAGCAACACATAAAGAGGCACACAGATTTACAGGAATCACTTTCCCAACCTTTTATTCACAATACTCACAAACGAATACAAAGCCTAAGGGTTACGAGACAAGAGAACACGCTCTCTATATTCTGTCTCCACCCCTCCCAATTACATTGTATTTATAGGCAAGCCCTCACACGGTTTCCTTTTCCTAGACGGATTAGGATTGCGCCAGCATGTCACACAGCTCCCCTTTCCTAGATGGACTTGGATTCCTTTTCCTAGACGGACTAGGATTGCGCCCACGATTTCCTTTTCCTAGGCGGACTTGGATTCTGCCCGTCCAGCATTGTCGCCGCATGTGCTACTGCCGCCTTGCATCAGCGCCTCACTCGGTCCCACCGATGCTTCCGTGTTAGCCATCATTACCGCACCATGTGCCGCCACCCTTGGTGATGGTGGTCGGGCCACCAGTTCTCAATAGCAACACGCCTTGTCCCGAAGGTGCCAAGGCCTCGAGCCGCAGTGCACGCAGCATGGGCACGCCGCATGGGTACGCCGCATGGGCATGCCGTATGGGCACGCCGCATGGGCACCCCGCCTATGGGCACTTCAAGGGGGTACTGCCCCCTATATATGTCTTATGAAGATTTGTCAACCTGACCGGAGTAGACACAACCCCTTGCAGAAACTAGCTCTTCCACTTATGCGCATTGGCCTTACCAAAGGCAACCCATGCGCCAAACTGTTCACTGAAGGCATTGCCTTAACACTTCGTTGCCCAAGTGGTGCGTCCAACTGCGCCTAAGTCAAAATCCTTCAAGACAACCCAACCTTGGAATGTCATTCTCACTCCCGAATGCCATTCCACTCATGAATGTAATTCCAAGTCCGGAATATAATTCCAAGGCATCCCAATCTTCAAGTAAGGGTGCCCATGACAAGCCGCCCCCACCTTGGCCTTGGCATTGGCTGAGGCTCACCAATGCCATGGCCGTGTCAACCCTTCAAGGGGCTAACAAACCACCCCCACCAGAGGAATCCGACGCCCTCGTCGGATTGTCCCAATAATCTCGAATCTGCCGTTCGAACTGCCACAATGTCACATCTCTTTCCCAACTTGCATCTGCCTCGCTGCCGGCCTTCCATTGAACCAGATAATCAGTCTGTCGATTTTTCTTACTCTGTCCTTGCGTCTTGTGAGAAAGAATTTTCTCAATGTTTTTCTCAAACTGCTTCCTTATCACTGGCGGTGCCCTCCTTGCTTGCTTCTTTGAGGCGTCAAGAACATCTTGATGGTATGGCTTCAAGAAGCTTACATGGAAAGTTGGGTGAATTTTCAGTCTGTCCGGGAGCTTCAGCCGATAAGCCACATTCCCCACCCTCTTTATCACTTCAAAGGGGCCATCATATTTGGGAATCAGTCCTGGGTGGACCGCCTTACTGCTGATTTTCTTCCAGATTTGGGGAGTCAACTTCTACAGAACTTGATCTCCCATCTGAAATTCAAGTGGCCTTCTGTGCTTGTCGGCATACTTCTTCATCCGACGCTGTGCCTTGTTGAGGCTATCCGTAGCTTCGTCCAACAACTCCTGTTTATCTCTAGCAAAGCGATAGGCTGCAAGGCATTGGCCACCAGTTTTCTGTTTGGCCACCTCCTAGGGAGTGAGGTGCTGCTGTCCAGTGGCCAACTCAAAAGGACTAAGTCCTGTTGCAGAGGACTTTTGCAGGTTATAACAGAACTGGGCAGTGTTCATAAGCTGCACCCAATTCTTCTGGCTTGCAGTCACATAGTGCCTCAAGTACTCCTCCAGCAATGCATTCATCCGTTCTGCTGACCATCAATTTGAGGATGGTTTGCTGTGGAGAACTTCAACTCTGAGCCTATCAGCCCAAATAATGCCGTCCAGAACCTGCTTGTGAACCGGGAGTCATGGTCACTAATGATGTCCTCTGGCAGCCCAAAGTACTTCACCACATTTTGAAAGAATAGTTCTGTAGCCACATCTACCGGGCATGCATGTGGTGCGGGGATGAAGACCCCATACTTCGAGAATCTGTCAACAATAACAAAGATGGATCTGAATCCATCCACCTTTGGCAGTCTTGAAATAAAATCCATGGAGATGGATTGCCACGGTTTTTCAAGAGTAGGCAAGGGTTGCAGTAGCCCTGCCTCCTTCTTCTTCTCCAACTTGTCCTGCTGGCATACCAGGCAAGTTTTGACATAGGCTTCTATGTCTTCTTCCATCTTTGGCCAGTAGTAAGAACGGGACAGTAAGGCTAGCATCCTCTCAATGCCAAGATGACTAGCCCACTGTGGGTCATGTGTCTCCCTAAGGAGTTCTCGCTTCAGTCCCCCTCCACTGGGAACATAGAGTCTGACACCTTTTGTCACGACCCGAAATCCACCCTATGCGGATCTCGTGTCGCGGGGCCGACCCGAAGGCCGTCCCTACTTTTTCCATTCCTGTATCATAGTACTAATATGGAATGTACTAAAAATTTTAAACAATGAACAGCGGAAGTCTTTATCAATTACAGTAATCCAGTGGAAGTCTTTTTAAATAAATTACACAGCGGAAGTCTATTAAATACATGACATAGTTCTACATAAAACAAAATGAGAACTAAAACATAACCAGCACCCGGGGGTGGTGAATACATGGGAGAACTAACATAGACTGAACAGTACTTCAAATTGTCCCCCTACGCTCTCAGACTCCTACTGGGGTCTCGCAGCGTCATCACCTGAAATGGGGGTAAGTGGGGTGGAATGAGCTATGAAGCTCAGCAAGTAAACCAGATCTCCGACACTGGTATCGATGATTATAAAAACATGAATCCATGAATAAAATACGATAGCCAATCATAAGAAAGGAGATGCTGTGATAGCCAATGAGAACAGTTGCCATGATGGCCAATAAATAGTGGGGCACAATATACAATCAGAAGTAATGAATAAGCAGTGATAAGATTTCTTAACAATAACCTGTCACAATAAAAGTACTGCCACAATAAAACGATGTCAATCAAACCAATGAACAACGTAAGATAATCCATAAGAAACAGTAATCCATAAGGTACAGTAGCCATTCAACAATATATCCATAACAATAATCCAATGGAGATGCTTATAATCTGTAGTAGGGAATGGCAGCCCCTCTGCGTAATTCGAGGCCCGGCATACCTCTCAGTTAAACTCACATCTTTTGCCACACGTCCGTTCACGGACTAGTTCGTCACAGAAGCATCGGATGGATATTGTGACTGAGCACAATTCCAGCATTTATAAACATAGCATGATCATTTGTGATTCCATAAGGAGTATGAAAATGGAATATCATATATACAGTAAAGCATAACAGTAAGCCTTTCAAGGCATGGTTCAATATGATAACGATAGTACAATAGTCAATCAATGTCCACAAGATAGAACAATATCGCATTGTGGATAACAATAACGTGAGGTACTTTCAAGAGTACAAATTTGGCAGTAAGGAATAAACTTGGCTTTAGAAACACCACATGGAAGAGAAAGTGATCCACTTACCTCTATCGTGATTCTATCTCAGAAATCCGTCAGTGTACCTTTGCCTTTCGAGTTTCCTATATATCAGTGAATACGTTTCAGAATAAATGCTATTCATCAAATTTTATGCCTTTCTATCGTAAGTATTTCAAATACTATTTTAGACTTTACCATTGAGTCCGGAACGCCGAAGAAAGTCGGTTTAGGCTTTCGCGGAATTCCATTTGGACTTTTGTACTAAAAAGGGCAAAATAGTCATTTTGCACTTTTACGGTATTTTATCCTTCGGGGTCTCATCTCGTAAAATGGACCCCACCATTGGACTCAGAACGTCCGAGATAATAGGTTTTGACTATTCATTTGTATCGTTTGGACTTCGTTTGACCTCTTTTTGGAATAGGGGCATTATTGTAAAATTAATATTTAATTAATTTTTTATGTTTGGGCAACAGTGAAATTTCTTAAAACATTTGGGGCCGGTTCACAATTTCCAAAAGCTGCGGTCTGAACCAGTTGGTTCAGACCTAAAAACCCTAAACCGGTCAGTCCTTCTCCTGAACCAAACGGTTCAGTTTCATTCAAGAACCGGATTTCAATAACCCTGTTTCCTATCCTTATCCGTGGTTTGGATAACCCCAAACCCAATTCCAATTTATTATCCCTGCAACCAAACAGCCCAAAACCCATTTAAATTAAAAATCCAAACGACACAGTTTCGGTCCCATTTCATATCCGTCGGGTACCGACCCGATCCAAACCCAGACCCGTTCCTTTTAACCCGGTAGCCCCCCACGACTTTCCGGTCGTCTCCCCCAAAGCTCCGGTGAGCAAACAGTAGGGTTCTGTCACCATCTCCGGTGACGGCAACCTATTTCCAATGATTTTCCCCCCATTTTGAATGCCATTTCATTCCCCTTTTTATGTAGAATATATTTATAACTTTAGTTTTCCGTTTACCCTTTTAATTCTTCACGAAATAGGGGTTTAACATCTCCGGCCGAATCTCCGGCCAAGTGACAGTTTTCATTTTCATGGCATTTTAAGCACTGTTTTGTCCCTCTTTTCATTCTATTCAATTTCTGCACTTCATGGGATCATTCCCATGCATTTTAAATTAAGTTTTTAGCATAAAATCCGTGTAACACAGATTATTCATGAAACCTATAACTTGGTTTTTCTCCTTGGTTTCTAAACCTTTTTCTATCATTCTTTTTGCAGTAAGTTACATTTTTTATGCTGATTTAGACCCTACAATTATATTTAAGCTTCATGCTCTAAATTGAAAGAAACAGAACTTCAAACTCTTACCTGGGTTTCGGTTTTTAGCCCACTGAGACCCTCCCAATTCTTTCTGTTTTTGCTTCAATCTTTCTCTCTTCTTCTCCCCTTCAGTTCCTGACCTTTCCTTTCTTTTCTAACCTCTCAACTCACAAACCCGTACATATATATGTATATGCAAAACACCCACCGCCTCTTCTCTCTCTACCTTATCTCTCTCTCTCTCTCTCTCTCTCTCTCGCAATCATCCTTGACTGCAGAGAACTACCCCCTTCACCTGCAGCCATCCACGTACCCTCCAATATACATATATACACATATATTACATATACACACCCACCACCTCACCAAGTCGGTTGGTGGGTTTCCCAAACACACACACACACACACAGTGATGCACACACACACACACAGTGATGCACACACTGATATTTTCCTTGGGAGCTTCCCTTCCCTTTTTCTCTTTATCTTAATTTATATACATAATACATTTACATTATACATATATATACTTATAAAATACATAGTTTTATACATGTCTTTATAATCATATATATACGTATAACTGTATTTTTAATCACGTACACATACACTAATATTCCGTGAACTATGCATGTGTACGTACGTATGCATGCATGGGTTGCATGCATGCACGCTTTTCGAGGTAAGGTTCTGAGTTGCTCGGGTACCACCCGACACTGGCCTTACTAATCAAAACATTTATCTTTTGAAATTAGGTTCAGTTCCATAATTATTGTGACATAGAGTTTAAGACAGCTCAGGTTATGCTATTCAGTCGACTTGCCTCGGTAATCGTGTCATATCCCGGGTCGGGATATCACACCTTTTGCATAGAGTATCTCATCGTCCAGCCAATACTTGTGAACAACCCCATCTCGGACTTGTTGTCGCAGCTTCTCGTAGGCATTGTCCGACTGAGAGAAGTCCTTCACACGTTGCAGCAAATCAGTCTGCACGTTGGATAGGGCAGCAACATACTCTTGGACAATCTTCCTACTCAATGCATCAGCAACTTGATTTGACTGCCAGGTCTATGAACCCATTCAAAATCAAACTCGGCCAAGAACTCCTGCTAGCGTGCTTGCTTAGGAGTCAACTTCTTCTGGGTCTTGAAGTAGGTGTTGGCAACATTGTCTGTCACCATCGTGAATCAGGTCCCCATCAAGTAGTGCTTCCAAGTGTCTAAGCAATGCACGACTGCTGTCATCTCCTTCTCATGGGCTGAATACCTCTGCTTCGCATCCTTTAGCTTCCGGCTCTCAAAGGCAACATGATGTCTTTTTTGGACCAGAACCCCTCCCAAGGCTCTATCAGAGGCATCGGTGTGGACTTCGAAGGGCAACTCAAAATCTGGTAGGCGCAGCACTGGCTCCGAAGCCACTGCATGCTTCAGCTTCTCAAAGGCTGCTTGGCATACTTCATTCCAGTCCCACCGGTTGTCCTTCTTCAGCAAGTCCGTCAGTAGAGCTACCTTTTTAGAGTAGCCCTTGATAAACCTACGATAGTAGTTAGCAAGTCCAAGAAAGGATCTTAGTTCCGACACTTTAGTTGGTGCAGGCCAATCAAGGATTGCCTTCACCTTCCGCTCATCCATCCGAACCTTGCATTTGCTAACCTAATGGCCAAGGAACATTACTTCTTGTCGGCAGAATTCACACTTCTCCTTCTTAACGTAGAGTTGGTTTTCTCTCAAGCTGCTAAAAACCAATCTCAAGTGGGTTAAGTGATCTGTAAGAGTCTCACTGTAGACTACGATGTCGTCCAAATACACCACAACAAACTTGTCAATGTACTTGTAAAGGACATCATTCATCAGATTGCAGAATGTGGCTGGTGCGTTAGTGAGGCCAAAGGGCATCACTAGGAACTCATACGATCCGTAACGAGTGACGCAGGCAGTCTTGGCCTCATCTCCCTCAGCAATCCGCACTTGCCAATAGCCTGAGTGTAAGTCCAGTTTGGTGAAATAGGAAGCTTTGCTCAACCTATCAAAGAGGTCATGGACATTCGGGACCAGGTACTTATTTTTTATAGTCACCTTGTTCAAGGCCCGATAGTCAATGGACATCCTCATTGAGCCATCTTGCTTCCGTTGGAACAATACTGGGGCTCTAAAAGTGGCTTTCGAAGGCTGAATGAACCCTGCATCAAGGAGTTCCTTCAATTGCTTCCTCAATTCTGCCAATTGGGGAGGCGCCATTATATAAGGAGCCTGTGCAGGAGGCTTTGCACTAGGTTCCAACTCGATCTTGTGATCAGTTGCACGTCGGGGCGGAAGGGACTTAGGAAGTTCCGGTGGCATGACGTCTGCAAACTCTTTCAACAAGTCAGCCACCTCATCAGGGACTTCCACAGTGGTGTCGGGCTTGATCTCCACCAAGGCTGCAAGGTAAGTCTCTTCACCTTTCTGCAGCCCAGTCTTCAACTGCAATGCCGAGAGCACCTCTGTTTTCTTCTTCCCTTCCTTCTTGCTGTGGTCACTATGAACAGCAAGGACAAAACATGCATCTTTCTCATCGGTGATCATCATGCCCCCAAGGTGTGGCATGACCATCACTTTGGCCTTCACGAAGAACTCGTTGCCAAGGATCAGATCAAAATCGTCCAAGGGTACTGCCATCAGATTGCACAGTCCCTCCCAAGCTCCAATGTTGAGAGTTGCTTGTGTTGTACCTTGGACGGGTTTGGCCTCTGAGTTGACTGCTTTCAACTTGCTTGTATTCTGATCCAGTTTTAGGCCAAAGGTAGCCACCTCTCGCTGGGCCACAAAGTTATGAGTGGCTCCAGTATCCACCATTGCCCGCACCTTTTTGCCATTCACCTTTGCCTGCACATACATCAAACCACGTTGAGCCTGTGGCTTTTGAACCGTGATGGCATTCAGCAACTGAAGTGGATTGACTCTGGTTGGAACATCGGAGTCACTATCTGAGTCCTTGCTGTCAAGCACCAAGGCACTTAGTTTCTCTTGTTTTGGGCAGTCTCTTAGGCGATGGGGGGCATTGCAGAGAAAACAGCCATTCATGGGCTTGGTCTTGCTCTGGCTTGTTTCTCCTTTGGACTTGGAAGTGCCGCTGCTACTTCCTTGCTTTTTCTTGCCATCATACTGCTTCTTAGCATCTCTAGATGGTCCGTCTTTGGCCTTCTTCCCACCATTGTTTTTCTTCTTTTCGGTTGTGGATGTGGATCCGACAACCTTGAAGTCGACCAGCCCCTCTGCTGCAGTAATGGCAGTAGGGAGGTCTCTTACCCCTTGCCTCCGCAATTCTGCCTGCGCTCGTGCTTACAGTCCAGACATGAAGTTAAACAGCTTGTCTTCTTCCGACATGTTCTGGATGTCAAGCATCAAGGAAGTAAATTCCTTCACGTAGTCCCTCACTGTACCCGTGTGCTTCAACTTTTTCAAGTTGTCCCGAGCAACCCAAGTAGTGTTGCAAGGGAGGAACTGATCCTTCAGTTCCTTCTTCAAGACCTCCCACATCTCGATCCGAGGGCGTCCAGCATTCATGTCATCTTGCACTCGGGTCCTCCACCAGAGTTTTGCATCACCTGCAAGATACATGCTAGTTATGGTTACCTTCTCTATGTCGGGGACACGGGCGGCCTTGAAATACTGCTCCATGTCCCAAAGGAAATTCTCCAATTCCTTTGAGTTTCTAGCACCAGCAAAAGCCTTCGGTTCAGGGACTCTAATCTTTGAGGTCACTTCTCTGATGGTGCTTGGGTGGGCAGGGACAGACTTCTTGACAATGGCTACTTTATCCTCCAAACTCTTGAGGTTGATTTTCACAACGTCCGTCAGAGACATCACATCTTCCATGATGTTGTTGATTCTGGCATTCGTTTCTGTCATAAAGTCATCAAGGATCTTCCGCAAATCCACCAACTCGATGGCGTGCTGTTCTGTTGAAATAGAAAGAGAAACAGCTTCGTCATCTTCAGGCACACCAACGAAGTTTTCCAAGTGGGTAACTTGATCTTTTAGAAGCAGTTTTCTGAAAGTTTTCCAAAAAACTCTGATTGTTTCCTTAAAGACCAATTTTGCAAGCTGCAACAGGGCTACAAATGAGAATTTCTTAGATTTTTCTTGACACCAAATAAGTCAAATAACACAGGTGTTTTCCAAAAATAGGTACCCACAAATGGCTTGGAAACGGACTAGCCAAGGCTGATTTATCCGAACCTTTAACCTTCTAATAGATAAAAAAAGCACAACTCCAGTTGCAATAGAGCCTGAATAGATACTTCAGATTTTGGTCGATATTAAGAAAGACAAGGCTAATTACCGAGAAGAGAACCAAAGACTCTCTTTCACAGTTCAAGATCTGGTACAATAAAGGTTACCACCACCACCTCTTGTTCTGGCAGGTAATGACAATTCTCACCAAGTGCTACTAGTCCCGCCTCAAGATGGACAACAACAACAACATCAACAATTTTTTGAGATCTGTTATTACTCCATCCGTTATTATTAACAAAACAAAATACTTTCGCTGAATTTTTTTCGAGAGACTAGCTGGCTATCAGTGCAGCAGATTTTTTTTTTTACTCAAAAATTTTAAGAACGAAATAAGGATCACAAGAAGCACAAAAATCAAGTAGAAAAACTCCCTGACAACGGCGCCAAAATTTGGTATGCTGTCACAGGCAACCAAAAAATAAAACCTAAACTCCTAAAAATATATGTAGTAGTGGAGTAAGGATCGTTCTTATGGAGAGTATCTAGCCTAGTTTTATGCTATGTGAACAAGGATGAGAGGGTTTGAGTATAATGAAAACAATTTTAAAAAAAATAAAAAATAAAAAACAAAAAAAAACCAATTAAGGAACAATTCAAATTAAAGTATGAAATCAATCAAAAGAACAAACATTGGTCTAAGTCAACATCCACCATTGGAATTTTACAACTGATCATCGATGCAAGTATATATCAATTCACACTTTGAATATTCACCGTTGGAACTATTTTCCTATCTCTCCTTAGTCATAGTTAATTAGAAAACAAACGATCTAATTAACCCTAACTACTAAACAACCCAAGACAAGCGCTAAAGGTTTAATCTAGTAGCAGGCTTAAGAATTAGAAAGATCGATGAAACTAAACAACACAAGCACAAGCGGTTTCATTTAATTTAGTCGAACGTTTTTCCTAAGATCTAATAATTTCTGATGCAGCAAATCATTAAATCTTAGTTGCTTCACAAATTAGAGGGATCAAACAATTACGGATTTGATATCTAATCTAGCAGTAGATTGTAACGAATAATAAACTAGTAGGCCTCCTAGTAATTAAACTAGACAATCATGAAAAAAAGTATAGAAGAACATCCGATACTCAAAGCATAAATTGAACAATAAAAATAAATTAGATCTCACAGTTTTATTGATTCTGAGGCTCCAGTTTCCTTCGATCAATTATAAAAATTTAGCCACGCAAGGCCACGAAAACTCAAAAGAAAAATTAGAAAAGAGGGAAGAGAGAGAGAGAAAGGTCAAATATGATCTCCTCCTCCTTTTACACCTTAATTCAATGTTGGAAGCCTACTAGAACTCCTAAAGATATTCTAAATATTATCCTAAAATAAAAATACCCAAATCTAATTAATTAAAGTAAATATTAAAAATAAAATAAGTCCTAATATAATTAGGAAAGTGGTATTTTCAGCTGGAATTTTTGTGCACCAGATCTGGAATTTCCAAAAATAAATCACGTGGACCCACCCATTAGAATTTCGCGTAGCTAAAAATGTTAGCAGTGTAGGTACAGAAACTTCAAGCCCCATTTCGGCCTTGATTCAGCCCGTATCTCTCAAAACGCAAAACATGAAAGTTGTAGAACTTTATCTTTTAGTTCCACATCATTTTGAATCATCTCAATCGGAGCTTGTATGAGAGAGTTATGCCCAGATTATAAAGCAACGCTGAAACTGTCCAGAACCGCCTAATTAGCTTCGTTTTGCACTTAGCGCCTCCATTTGCATCCTAAATCAAAATATAAGAATACTGAGTACATTTGGGCACCAAATAAGGATAAAAGACTAAACATTAAGGGAGAAAAATATGACATATTGCACTCTCATCATGATGATATGGTCGAAATTCACAAGCTATTTCTCTACCCAGACATTCGGCCCCTTCTGAAATTCAAAATGCTAAAATTCAACAAATTTGATGGAACCACATGTCCAAGAACTCATCTTAAGCTATATGTAAGGGCCATGCAACCATTAGGGGCCAACCATTGTCTTGGTCTAGATGTTTCACCAAACTCTTATCGGAGCCGTTTTGCGATGGCACCTGAACTTAGAAGATACACTTTCCAAAGATTGGGAGGAATTATGCAACGCTTTTGTCAAGTAGTACAAATAAAACAATGAACTTGATATCACTCTTCGAGACTTGAAGACCACCAAGCAAGAACCAAAAGAAAGTTTGTCCACATTCATCACTAGGTGGTGGACTAAAGCAACTCAAATGATCAACCTGGCCAAATAAGGCCGAACAGGTTCAGATGGTAAAAAAGAATCTACTTTCCGGTGTATTGTGAAACTCTCTTCGCCCAATACTTTAAGACGTTCAAAGCATTAGTAGGGGCTGGAACACGAGTAGAAGATGCGGTTAACGATGGCACTCTTAAAGTAAGTGACCCAAAACCTTGCAAGATCTTTCCAACCTCAAAGCCAAGTGGCTTGACCCACATAATCATTACTGTCAACACATCAAGGTTATTTTCATTGACAACATCACAAAGTGCCCCACAGAAACGCTCTCAAAGGCGGTTCTTAGATTTACCAACACCATAGGTAAAATATATAATAACCTTTGATAGAAGGGGCTTCTTCAACCATTGGAACCAAGACCGGTTCTAAACCCTTTACCCAAGCGGCTTGATCCAAACCAGCATTGCACCTATCATCAAGGCGATGGCCATAACACGAATCAATATTGAGCTCTGAAACATGTAATTCAAGACCTAATTAACAGAGGAATAATAGGGGCTTCACCAGCAAATCCCAATGTCACCACCAACCCGTTGCCGTCCCATAATGCATGACTTAATATCAACAAGTTAAGTCTCGTAGACTTAGATCCAAGTGACCTTATTAATGACTCCACAAATATCTCAAGTTGTAGTATGATCACTTGGGACGAACTCATGAGTAAGAAAAGTCAGTCTGGCTCAATCAATGCAGTACATGTCACAAGAGGGGGGAGACCATTCAAACCTGGTCGTCTATAAGCAGATGACCCACTCACAGAGTTTTTGAAGCCCAAAGAATCAATAGGAGTCCCATCTTAGGTTCCTATTAAAGATGAGCTCTTTAAACAGCTCACGAAGATGCAACCCAATATCTTATTTTAGGGGTTATTGACATCGTCCTTTCCACATAGGTAGGCTATTTTAAGGCATCTCAATGAAGCATAGGTTCCTACTACTAATACCCCCGAACAACTCACACAAATCATTGGAGGGGTCTAATTCAACAATATTGTCACTTTCACTGATCATGACTTACTGAAAGGAGGGGCTGGCCACACTAAAGCTCTGCATATTACTATAGATGCTCTTGGGAAGAGGATACCGATGGTGCTTATTGACAACAGTTCTGCTCTCAATGCTTGTCCTCTCAAGACTACAAAATGCCTTGGTTTAGAAGTAGCCGACCTCATTCCATCTGCCCAAGTAGTAAAGGCATGTGACAATACTCGGATGGAAGTTATAGGGGTCATGGTATTTACCATGAATCTCAGCCTGGTTGAAAGCACCGCATATTTCCAAGTACTAGACATCCCGACATCCTTCAATTTACTACTTGAAAGGCCTTGATTATATGAATTGAAAGTCGTAGCATCCTCTCTACATAAAGAGCTCAAATTTTCCTATAAAAAATGGGTAGTTACTATACATAGGGATGTTGATCCTGCCGACGATGCTCTCCCTATACTAGGGATCCAACACAATGCCATTGATTTACTTTCGTCAGGCTTTGGCCGTATAGGAAGCCTTGAGGTGGAACAAGTACTTGACAGATGCTTATATAAATAAGTCATGATAAACATGATGGTCCATATGGGATATATGCTGGGTAAAGGCCTTGGATTCAATTTGCAAGGTCGACCTACACCACTTTGCCAATTAGAAAAAGAATACACATTCGAGCTCAAATACTCACACACCGAGGAAGATTTTCGTGAAAAGTTTTTTGGCCGCATGAGCCAAGAAAATTTCTAGAGAACATAGGTTGCTCCCTAAACTCATAGAAATAAAACCTTACTTCCCTACCTTGAATGAGAGCTTTGTCATGCAAAGAGAGGACTATCTGTACTATGGGTTCCCTGAGCTATGGTATAATGCTAAAGCCAATCCCAGAGTTCCCAGTTGGGAAATATTCGGCGACTGCACTTGTGGTTTTAACGAAGAGGTGGTGGTACCAGACGAAAAACATAAACCCCAGCAAGAGGACTAGATCGAAGAGCTTAGAGGGCTGACATGTTGCTTCGCCAATATGGAACTCACTGATGATATGGTCGATATGATCTCCGTAGGCAACATGGGAAAAGATCCAGTCAAAGACATCGCGCCAATCCAAGCTCCAATCCACAATTGGTTCCTAATCAAAGGGGTGCCAGCCTCAGATGAATAACTTGAGCAGGAATTTAGTTACTTAGACATGATTAATACAGATTCCAGCAATACTTTTAACTCTGAGTTCGAGGACTCTCTTTCTTTAGATTTCATTAATCTTGATGAACTCGCTAATTTTATCTTTCCTTCTTTCGATGAAATAAATTCTTCTTTTGAGTATCCTTTAATTACAAATAATGAATATGATGATGAATTTGAAGAATACAATAATCTTGACACAGAGGACAAAAAGTTTCTAATAGACTTGGCTAAAACAATCATTAAATCTCAAGATAGGGCTCAACCTGTCATAGAACAAACGGTGACCATTAACTTAGGTTTAAAAGGTGAGACTAGAGAGGTCAAGATCGGTGCAACCCTTAGCCAAGGTGAACAAGAAATCTTGTTTGGCCTGTTAAAAGAATTCCAAGATGTCTTCGTATAGTCTGACAAAGACATGCTAGGTTAGGTTTAGATGTAGACATAGTGTAACACAAAATCCTGACTTACCCTGATGCCAAACCAATCAAACAGAAATTGAGGAAACTCAGGCAAGAGTGGTCCCTCAAAATCAAAGAGGAAGTCGAGAAACAGTTAGCTATAGCGTTCTTGGTCGTGGTCGAATAGTCGCAATGGTTAGACAATATCGTCCTTGTCCCTAAGAAAGATGGCCGACTCTACATGTGTGTTGACTATAGGGACCTCAATAAAGCCTGTCCAAAAGATGACTATCCTTTGCCAAATATAGACCTTTTAGTAAACAAAACAGCACAACATGCCTTGATGTCCTTTGTAAATGGCTTCGCAGGGTATAATCAAATCAAGATGCACCCCGATTACATGAAAAAAACTGCCTTCATAACACAATGGGGCACATACTACTACAAAGTCATGCCTTTCGGCCTGAAAAATGTAAGGGCTACATATTAGAGGGCAACCACTACTATCTTACATGACCTTATTCATAAAGAGGTTAAAGTCTATGTCGATGACATGATTATAATATCTAAAGGCTGGGAAAGTCATTCTAATTGCCTAAGAAAGTTCTTTGAGAGAATCAAGAAATACCAAATGAGACTAAACCCCTATAAGTGTGAGTTTGGGGTCATATCAGGAAAACGCCTAAGCTTTATGATAAGTTAAAGAGGGATAGAGGTGGATCTCGCAAAAATCAAAGCCATTATGGAAATGTCTCCACCCAAAACAGAAAAGCAAGTTAGGGGCTTCCTAGGGAGACTTCAATACATCAGTAGATTTATATCACAACTGACTACTATCTATGAGCCCATTTTCGCACTTTTGAAGAAAGATTCTCCTAAAAAGTGGAACCCTTCATGCCAAGAGGCTTTTGAAAAGATCAATGAATACCTTACCAATCCTCCAGTCTTGGTTCCCTCACAACTCGGGTTTCCCTAATTACTGTACCTCACAGTAACTGACACAATCGTTAGAGCCATGGTACCCCAAAATCAAACACATGAAAGAAAGGAGAAATTTGTTTACTATGTGAGCTGGAAGTTGATCTATATGGAGCAAAACTATAATTCCCTCAAAAATACGTGCACTGCTTTTGTCTGGGTTACCCAAAAGCTCCGCCATTACATGATGGCTTATACCATACACTTGGTTTCCCGCATGGATCTTGTGAAGTATCTCTTTGAGAAATCGGCCCTATCAAGTCGCACTGCTTGGTGGCTACTATTGCTTTCTGAATTTGATATTGCGCACATAACTTAGAAATTCATCAAAGGGAAGGTCGTGGCTGCTTACCTAGCAGATTGCCCAGTTGAAGGTGAGATTGTTAAGGAAGCTGATTTCCTAAATGAAAAAATTATGCAGATTTATGAAGATCGATGGTGTCTTTTCTTTGACAACACCAACAAGAAGGGATATGGCATTGACATGCTTCTAGTAGCCTCAGATGGGTCACATACGCCTCTAGCCATAAAGTTTTAGTGCCCTTCTACCAACAATACCATAGAGTATGAAGCCTATATAGTGGGCCTGCAAGCAGCTCTAGAATTGAAAGTTAAATTCTTAGATGTAAACGAGGATTTAGCCTTCGTTATTGGCCAAGTCCAAAAGAGATGAAAAATCAAAGAGGAGAAGCTCCTACCTTATCACCAGTACCTAGAGACAGTGACAACCAAATTCAAATATGTACAGTTCTACTACATACCTATGGCTAAAAACAATTTTGTGGATGTTCTAGCCACCTTTGCCTCAATGGTGGACATATTAGAAGAAGCCACAGTCAAACCATTCCTGGTTCAAACTCGAGAAATTCTGATATACTGTTACAACATCGATGAAGTTATAGAGGACTTGACATCCCCACCTTGGTATAATAAGGTTTGGTTATTCATCAAACACTCAGGATACCCTAAAGGATATACCAAGGAAGACAGAGTAGCCTTGAGTCGATGGGCCACCCAATTCGTCATTTGTGGGGGAAAACTTTACAAAAGATCTTTTAATGGAATACACCTATTGTGCTTACTTAAACATGAAGTTGAACATGTTATGACAGAAATCCATGAAGGAGTTTGTGGACCTCACATAAATGGACACATGCTAGCTAATAAGATAGTCCGATAAGGTTACTACTGTAGCACCATGGATGAAGACTGTATTACTTTAGTTAGGAAGTGCCACTGATGTCAGATACATGCCAATCTTTAACATCTCCCTCCAAGGGAGTTGTACAACTTGACATCCCCTTGGCCTTTTACAACTTGGGGAATAGATATCATTGGCAAAGTCACACCAAAAGCCTCTAACGACCATGAATTCATCTTGGTAGCCATGGATTACTTCACCAAATGGGTAGAGGCTACTTCTTCTGCTGTCATCAATGAAAGGAAAGTAACTCAGTTCATTAGGACAAACATCATTTGCAGGTATGAAGTACCCCACGAACTAATTTCAGACAATGACTTGCACTTCAAAGGGGAAGTCATTGATTTGATAAAAAAGTTTAGAATCACCTATCATCATTCCTCACCTTACCGACCTCAAACAAACGGGGTGGTAAAGGCTGCAAACAAAACTCTAAAGAACATTTTGAGGAGAACAACAAAAAACAGCAGGAACTAGCATGAGAAGGTCCCCTTTGCTTTATGGGGATATTGTACATCTATCAAAATGCCTATCGAACAAGCCCATACTTCCTAACATACGGGATGAAGGCAGTGTTACCTATCGAGCTAGAAATACCCTTACTCAAGGTACTTCTCGACAATCAAGTTACTGAATCTAATTGGTTATGTCATGACCCATAACTTATCCTGTGTGGATTAGAGATCTGTGACCGGAGGCGGCGGCCAAATGCCGTTCCCTCGTCTAAATTTTAACATTATTAGATAACATTAATCTAAATGTAAAGCATGTCATAATTAAACTATTACCATTATCAGAGTGATCTTGTATAACCAAGCATTATATTAAGTATTTAAGTTTTACAAAACTTCAAAACATCTCCAAGACGTGGAGACATGGGAAAACTAGAACAACTTTATACGTAGTCTACTACACTACTAACAAAAGAGAGAGTCTGTTGTGCTAGTAGAAAATCAAACTGTAACTACACTTGGCGTCTAGTCATTCTGTACGCCCGTAGGTCCTTTTATAGCCTAATGACCTGAAAAAAAGTAATATATCTAGAGTGAGCTAAATTAGCTCAGTAAGTAAACTCCTCACTCTGCCATAGGTCAAGGTCAGTTCAAAAGATGGATAAGAGCAATAGTGAACAAGAATAGTATCACAACGACATACGAAGAGTAAGAATGTCACAGTAGCTAGTCACGAAATAAACAAATATATCTCAAAGGCACATCTCAAGGTAGATCAACAAATCAAATATAGGAAATGGCTTGAACAACATATAGCTGCCATAATAACAAAATATCAATTTGAATTCAAGGATAGGCAGGCACGTCATCAACAAATAGCATACCAACAGATAAACCATGAACAAGCTCACAAGGAGTTTCTGAATCAGAAGTATATCATCAACGTAAGTATGCAAGTATATAAGTGAGCCATGAGTGCATCATCAGAATATCGATAAATGATATAAGATACTAACAGAATAGATGCTGACATATATATAGGGTACAACATACCCTCATGAGTGCCTATCTAGGGTCTGTTGGTTTGACAATGCCTTTACATGCCCGGGTCGACCAACCTCACCCAAATCACTGGATAACATCAGAGCTCTGTATATATAACATGTCTTTCATGGGCTAGGTGTTAGGCTCACTCCCAAACATCAACCTGTAGGTCCTCAAGCATCTGTGAATCAGACGGACGTTGTGACAGACCGGAACTCTAGGTATTCAATAATATCATGATCATCATGTTTCCACAAGCGATGTACATGTTTGTGGAAAAACATACAACTAGTATGGAAATGTCATATAATCAAATAAGGATGTCAATAATCAAGATCTCAACGAGTCAACAACAAGAGCAAGCATCAAATCATAAAGATCAATATCATCAGACATGTATAGAGTACAAACTGACAACATTAAGAAATAACTATGACATGACTAGTAGTACCACATGATAGAGTTCGGGTTTACTTACCTTATACTAGCTTTCCTCCTTGCTACTCGATATTAGATTTCCTTCTCATTTCCTTTAGAAGGTCCAATAATCATGAATTCACATTAAATCAGTACTCATTTTATTATTTATTTTGTACTTTTGATAAATTTATTAATTTTTAAGGATTTATTTACCATTTTCTAATTAATTATCAGTTTTATTTCCCTTAAAAAATATTACAATTTAGTTTAAAATATTTATTATAATTAATTTTGGCATTCCCGGATTTAAACTAGCTCATTTGTGTCTTAAATTAAGTCTAAGGGCATTTTTATAATTTTATACTTTTACGTGTCATATTTTTCAGTACCTTGTTTGCTAAAACAGACTCCATCGTTGAGTCCAGACCAAAATAGTCAAGATAGACTACTTTTGATATTTAATTGGCTCTGGGTATCATTAGGGGTAAAATGGTAATTTTACGTTTCACGTTTCTAAATTTTTGAAACTTAATTTCACAAATCAGACTCTACCGTTGAATTTGGAATGCCTAAAAATATTGGGTTGCACTATTCTTTTATTTTATTTAGCCTCTGTTTGGTCTAATGGCATTTTAGTAATTCTTTAAATATTTAAAGAAATGATTAAAATTAATAGTTAATTTATTTTCGGGCCTTTTCATAATTAACAGAAGTTTGGGGGTCAAAATGTAATTTTAGAAACTGATTTAACCTAAACCACACGGTATGAGGAATTAGGGATTGAACTGGTTTGCCTTGGTCAAGAACTAACTGGTTCAACTGGCTCAATGCGTCATCATGATGCAAGCATGATGTCATTAACCACTTAATTCACACGATGCCATTTTAATATCTTCTCAAATCCAATTATATGCAGGTCAACCCAGACTCAGTATCCGGCCCGTCTTAACTCATTGATTGACTCGAGTCCACGATTGACTTGTTCAACAGACCCTTACCAACACCGATCGCTTTCTCAGGTGACGGTGAACTCCGGCGACTGTTTTCGATGACAAGACTAACAGGGTTTGAATCAGGCGACCACTTTGTTTTTCTATTTTGAGGGGCTATAGGTACGGTTTTTGCCCCCTTTTTGTTTCTTTAGACTCCTAAAACTTTAAGGAACATCTTCCCGAGCTTAAAACGGAAGGAAACCCTCCAAAACTCTGCATTTTAAGTGCTCTCTCTCTAAACCATAACTTACTATTTTTGTGGGTTTCTTAACTACTATTTTTAATTTTTCTTGCATTTTCACCTCTTGTTTTTGTTGTTATCAAGTCTTAACACTCAAGGCTTGTTTTATTCCAAATATTTTGAAAATTTATTTCAAGCTCACCCATGGTGGGTTAGTTTGCATGCAAAGGTTTCTGGCCTTCTTGGGCTATCTTTCTATGTCTAATCTACTCAAAATAGATATATAAATTGAATGAGAGAGTTAGATTAGCCTTACCTTGGTTCAGTTTTGCCCTCTCCCACCAACCGCCATTTTTTCTCTCTAGGTTCCTCTTCGGTCTCCTTCTTGTTTTCTTCTTCTCACGCCTTAGCCTTCTTTCTCTCTATCTCTCTTTCTCTTTCACTCTTTTAAACCGACTCAGGTCGGTGGCATATGCCACACGGCCTCTTTTTTTTTTTTTTTCTTTTCTTTCTTTTCTTCCACCTGTTACATGCACCACATTCACATGGCACACACTTCTAACTTTCCTTTCATCCGCACACACGACACTGTATATATATATATATTACATATATATATTATATACATTTACCTCTACATATAATAATATATATTTATTTTATTTCCTATATATTTTTATATTTTATATTTATATTTTATATATTTATTATTTTTTTCTTAATTAATTAATTAATTTTTTTAAAATGCCTATCATCCCCTGCTAACCATTTTGGGCCTAAAATATGTATTTATACTTTTATTATTATTATTTTTATTTATTTCATTTATTTTCCATTTCGGTTTAGGATTCGAATCCTTTTGGTCATTTTCGATTTCCATGTCGTATCGGACAATTTTAACATCGCTTGTCCCATTTTCTATTTTTTTGGCTTATTTAATTCTTTGAACTTCGTCATATTAGTTTTTGTTTTGTTTTTATTCATGGCTTACGGTTATCATTTCAATACATTGAATAATTTAATATATATATATATATATATATTTTATCTTAATATGTTATTATCATAATTTATTTATATAATTAGATAGGGGTATTACAGGTTACAAAACAAATATGATGAGTTAGCCTTCCTGGATGAAAAACGTCTCAAAGCTTTATATCAAACACAAGGGTATCGCAGAAGGGTAGCCCAGGCCTTTAACAAGAAGGTGAAAAAGAGAGGCCTGAAAGTAGGAGATTTGGTCTTAAAGGAAAATTAAGCACTGGTACTTGACCCGAGAGGTAAATTTAGGCCTAATTGGAGTGGTCCATTCATCATCAAATCTATAGCTACTGGAGGAGCTATGTGGCTCGCCGATATGGATGGAGATGAGTTCTCATCACTTACCAACCTTGACTAGCTCAAGCAATATTTTGTTTAGTGGCTAGCTGCCCATTATACTGAACTACGATGACCTGACCCCTCATTACATATTCTTGCTACATATGCAACACGGGGGTACGTAGGTAGCTCACGAAGTTACTGTGAGTGCGGTCTTAAAAATTGCAATAAAAGTTTCATTCTTTCAAATCCAAAAGTTAAAGATCATATTTTATTCAATAACAAGTATAAGCCTTATCAACTTGGTTTAAGTCTAATATGGAACTAACTTCCTCAAAAAAAAGAAAAAAAAAATTCTAAATCTTCATGGCTAAAGGATACTCAGATCCTTCCTTTTCCTCACTCTTTCTTCTCCACCAACCTGTCTTGCAACTTAAAGCGGCGACCTGTCTCTTTCTCAATGAAACCTAGGTAATTCTTTGCTGAGTCTACATGTAGAGAAAAATGACCAAAGTCCAACTTACCATTGTTACATTTGAACTCTGGTGTCTTCTTAGGTCTTCCTCGTTTCTTTTTCAAGCTTAAAACGGTTGCTGTCTCTGTTTCTGTTTCACCTCGTGGTTGGCTCACTGCTTCCCAGTCCAACTTTCCTATTCCTCCTTTTTCAAAATCCTTGTAAGCTTCTTCGATCGCTTCCAACTTTGAAGTTATGGCAACATTAGTGTCTATTCCAGTCTCTTAAAAAAGGATAGAATCCCTAAATTCTTCCCTTTCACTGATTAGGTCCTAGAGCCACCATAAATTTTTTTTCATCATAAGCACTTTGTCAGAATAATCTGTACTATCCAAGTCTAGAACATGAGCACATTCCCAATAGTTGGATATCTTTATGGCTATAGACGGAGTCAATCCTTCCACAATGAAATGAGAACCCCAAGTCCTCGAAGTAGCCTGCATGCACCGAAATTGATGTAATATTCGGATGGGATAATAGAAGGAGGTCTTCCTCAAGTCTGCCAAGATAACACAAGAATAACCAGGAGAGCGTAAGTGAGGGGCTCTGCTTTGCCAGTGAACAATGGACTAATCAATGTCATAAGGTGAAAGTTGAGCAAGAAACTTGCACCAATCTGTCTCACTATCTTTGGTCACCAATAAGACCCTTGAACAATAGTGCTTTGACATATAAGGGATGGTAACTGAAGGTGCCAAGAGCTTCAACTTATCATGCAACCACATTGTCAACAGTAAGGGGCTACCTCTGAAAACGTTTGAGCTGTCATGAACCAAGTCCAAGCTATTCAAAGTCTCTGCAAGAACAATACCCATCATATTGTTTCCTTTGTTCAGTTCAGTCATAACATTAATTAGACAGATATTAGCCTGATCGGGCTCTTGAACAATCAAGAACCTCGGGATAATGCATAAAGTAGAAGCACACAGCTTGGTGTGGCTAGCCTCTTGGTTTATAAAAATTTCCAATATAGGAAGTAGGGAAAATGATTCACCTTGAACCAATTCCTTTCCCTTCTCAACATCCAAGTCAAGTAAAAAGGACAGAGAAGAAGAATAACCACACTGTACAGAAGGGAAGAACGATCAGTTTATTTTGAATTGTGACATCAAAGAAAGCATAAAACTCTTAAAAGGTCGAACATATTTCTTCTAGAAGAACGCAAAAAGAATTTTCAGCAAGATCCCAAAAGCAAGCAAAAGCGCACAACAAGTGCCAGTCTACAATATCTTGGGCAAGAGAGAATAACTTTCAGTCTCAATATCCCCAAGTTAATCTTCTCGGAGCCCGAGAGACAATACAACCATATATGAATTTGTTTGTAAAAAATAGCCACATCCATAATTCCAGAAGCCATCAGAGTAGAGAGGCAGAAAATACAGTAGTAGAACTGTCAAGAGACTGGATATGATGAGTTGGGAGCTTTAGGGTTTGTAATATATCCTAAAAAACTCGCAAGTTAATTTCCAAGTTGGTTTGGGAGACTAATTTTTGAAAAACATGCAACAGGTCGTGAAATTACAAAAGATAGGACACGTTGCCGATCGGCACACCTTGAGTGCTGATTTACACACAAGGACAATTCTTGTTTCATTTTTGATGGTATTTCACACATTCATAAATAAAGATGCATGCATTGATCATTCATTTGTTCAAAACAAAAAAAAAAAAAAAAATCAAAAAAAAGGACAAATTGTTCATCAAACAAAATGTTTATCCAAAAAGAAAAAGTTTTCATCTAATGGTGCCTTCGCCGTCCTCCCTCATGTCATTGAGACTGATGGGGATGAGCCTCCTCTTCCTTGATGTCCTCACTCTCGCTCTCCACCACTCGTCTCGATGCTCTATTGGGTCTAGCTGGCTGAGTGCGAGAGCTACTTGGTTGACTCCCACGTTTCTTTTTGGGCTCTCCTCCTCGTCTTCCGTTGGGAATCCCTCATTCGGGACAATCTTGTCCTCGAGCAGCTTGAAAAGTCATGAGTTTCAAGTCAACATCAATGCAATGTCAAAATGCATTCAATATATAGACATTCAAAAAAGGGCAATCATGTCTTTACAATGTCAGAGTCTGTCCGATAAATGGCTTTCTGCCACAACTCCACTGAGACTTGGGCAACCTTATGCTTCAAGGCCGTGATGTAGACACAGGTCTCCTCATAAATGGTTTGGGCCACCTAAGTTCCCAACAAAATCTTGTTTAGATTCAAAAATGGCAAAAAACTTTAAAATATTTTAGGCAAAAAGAAAGCTCTTACCCCAATCAAATGGTCGGGAGTCGGTAGTCCTTCGATAGACCCGGTTGGTCCGAATAACTCTTCTAGCCTAAAATTCCCATCATCGGTTATCATAGATACATCAAAAGCCAGGAAAGCTATCGGTAGCCCTGCATTAACCGCTGTGGTGGTGGCCTCCTAAGATGACCTGTCACTCGCTCTTGGCCTCCTAACCTAGGTGGAAGAGGCGAACCCCCAGTTAAGGGAGGCATCAGCTCCTCCAAATAGCTGGTCATATGACTGAACTGGTTAAAGAAATGTTGCATGGCCACCCTCTTATAAAGCTCTAAGAAGTCAAGGTCGGAGTCAAACGAGTCCAAATCTCTCATGTTGGTTGGAGGCGATATAGGTAGAAAAATCTTCGCGGCCGTGTCTACTTGGCGAATCACTTTCTTGCCTAAGTAATATACCCTCTCAAAATGGCCTTCCAAAATCAAGCGTCAGCGGGCTATCCCAATACTTCGCTCTACTGAGGGCAGGACCACCTTCTAAGGATTCCATCGAATCTGTCATAAATGAAAGCATGAGTTTTTAACATCACATATCAACCAAGGTAAGTTTCCAAATAGGGGAACTAATCGTGTCCCCCTAGAGCATATCCAAGGCCTCCCGGAATATCTACACTACGTTCGTCCCCCGACGAGTTCGCTTGTTTGCCTTTCGCCACTACCCACATGGGGGAAATATGTTTTCTTCTGTCTCCACCAATGGGTAGGGAAACAGCTAGAGGACCTTATAGGCCCAAATCTGTTCAAAATAGGAAAGTTAGTCAAAATGACATTTTCTCAAAAAGTAAAGTGAGGGGATTCAAAAATTCATACCTCCCAAACAATGTTGAAACCACTAAGCCTGTAATATCCCGACCCAATTAGGCAAAGTAAATTACTTTAATGCTGCTTTTATGAGCTTAATTATATATTAATCTAGTCAACATTTTAAATTGGAACTAGTAGGCCGTAAATGTTAAAATTTGTACACGAAGAAAAATTAGGCAAAATAGAGCGAGGCGTGAATAAATCAAAATTTAATCAAATTTGTCGATAAATATGGAATATTCTTGGTCAAATAAAACACGATATAAAATATCAAAAATAAAAGTATGACATAAAACTTTAGCATACAACAATTAAAAGGCAAGGCGAGAATACAAAGGGATTTTTAAAGCGATTAAGACAACTTAAAAATCTAAAAAATGATGCCTATATTGCCAAACAAGGCATAAGAGGGAGAAAAGGGAAAAAAATGAGGCAAAAAGGGTGGCCAATGGGTTTGAACCCTAGACCAAAAAAGAAGAGAAACCTAAAGCCCAAAAAGAATACCAATTAGACTACAAGCACTTTTGTGCTATATAATGCATAAGATATGTATATATGCCCTAATAAGTTCCAAATCAGCATGCTCAAATTGAGGTGCCATCACCCTATTGGGCCACCTCCTCACCTAGTTGCATGACATGCAACACCTTAACCTATGTCAGCCCTGCATACATATATATATATATAATAATGTGTAAATATATATATCCATAGTGTGTGTGTGTGCTCTGCATGCACTACATGTGAAGAAACAAACCCAAGGTGTGTGTGTATTGTGTGTATGTGCGTGTAGAGGGAAAGAGAGAGAAAAGAAGAAGAAGAAGAAGAAGAAGAAGAAGAAGAAGAATAAGAGAAAAGGGAAGAAAAAAGGAAGGCTACCTGCATGCACTTTGAGGATCAGAATTGGGTTCCAGTAGCTTGAAGCAAGAGAAAAGAACCACCATTTGAAGGTATAAGCTTTGAAAAACTTGATTTTCTATTCTTAAGGAAGCATAGCTATTATGGCATATTTTTATCATTGTAAACTCAATTTTGCATGTATGTAGCTATAGTATATAAAACCAATGAAAAAGAGTGAAATAACATAGTCTAAAATAGGAAAATTTGAAGGACAACCATTGATGAACCTTCGAAAAATCTAGACCTGAATCAATGTTCACTAAACTTGTTTTTGACACTTAGGATTTAAACTAGACACTACAAGGGTTATAAAAATCCTAGGCCACTACTAAAATACCTAGCAAAGACCCCTAAAAGTTGAGTTACAGCCATAGGATTGAAAACCCATCTCTCCAAAATGAACACCAAAGTTGATTTTTGGATCGAGGATTGAATCCCCATGATGTGAGGATCATCACAGGCCAAACCTCATCAAATTTGGTAGAGGAATGTGCATGTACGAAGAAATTTTTAGAAATCACCATTGAAGCTCGACCGAGCCCTTGAGACTTTCTCAATGCCCCAAACTAATGCCCAATTAACCCCCATTACCCTAGGATTTCATAGGAACAAAAAGCAGAAGGAATGAAGTTCTAAAACTCTATGAAATATGGTTTTCTTAAAACCTGAAACTAGGGCAACCTTTCCTTAGGAAGTGGGGAAGATGATGAACAGAAAAAGGGTCGGGTCGGGCCGGTTTCGGGTTGGGGTCGGGACCTGCCCTATCGTGTAATAGGGTTAGTTGGACGGTGTCGTTTAGGGTTAGTAGGTTTTAAATTTAAAATAGAAACTGTATTATTTAGCTTCATGGATAAGGGGCTGATTTAATGACTGAGAATAGAATAGGGATAGCCTATCCCTAAACCAACCCTTAGCCGCTGTTTGGGTTTTGTATAATAAAAAAAAAGAAAAAGAGAAGGAAACTGCGGCTAGTGGGTTTCGACCTACTGACGTGTGCATGCATGTAAGCCCTAACCCATACATGTGAACCATTGTGCCACTGAGGCACTTGGTTAAAAGAGCGCCTAAATAAATATATAATATAAAATAAAATTAATTAATTTAAATTAATGAATTATTCCCGGTGTCCGAATAAAATGAAAAGACAATGTAATCCAACATTTTTGGGTATTCCGGACTCAATGACAGAGTCCAAATTACAAAATTAAATCTCAAAAATGTCCTAAAGACCAAATAATGATACCAAACGACCCCTAAAAATTATAAGAATAAGTTCCTTAGAGTTTTTCGACGTTTCGGACTCAATAGTGGAGTCCGTTTTACCAAATTAAATATCTAAAATACTGATACATGAAATGGGCTATTTTTAGGACACTTTAAAAGTATGACGATGCTACCAAGAGGGGGAAAATAAGCCCATGGACTTAAAATATGACGCATGAGATTAAAAGACAATAAATTCATAAACAAAATCATATTAAGTTTATGAATGACAGTAAACTGAATAATATTTCTTGATTTATAGGATCTTCGAAGGGAAAAGAAAATGAAGTTTGATTCCTCGTGAAAGGAGGAGAAGTTATTTTGAAGTAAGTAAACCCGAACTTTAGCATGTAGTATTTCTAGCCATGTCACAGTTTATTTCCTTGATGCTGCCAATTTGTAATCCATACATACCTGACATTGTTGATCTCCATAATTTGATACTTGTTCTACATTGTGGAGTTTTTGAGAATTTGATTGCCAATATCCTGATGTAATTATTTGTCCATTTCTATATCTTGTTTGGATATTAAAAAATCGTTATGCCTCTTGAGAATTTACTATTCCACAAATATGTACATCGCTTGTGGAATTTTGACAATCATGATTTTATTATGAGTGCTTAGAGTTGTGATATGTCACAACGTTCATTTGATTCACAGATACTTTTGGACCTACATGTCAATGTTTGGGAATGATGCCCAACACTTAGTCCATGGAGGACACGATATATGTATAGAGCTCTAGTGTTATCCAGTAGCTCGATAGTGGGATAGACCTAGATGAGCAGTTTTGAGAGTATGTCGGGCCCTATATGTGACAACATCTGTTCTGTCAGTATCTTATATTGTTTATTGATATGCCTTGCAAGCCTATCTGTGGATATGTTTGATGATGTATTCTTTGATTATAGATACGCCTTATGAGTCTATCCTTGGATATCTGATGATACATTATTTGATTGATGATATGCTTGCTTGCTCCATCTTTAGACTTGAATTGTTATGCTGTAATTGTGACAGTTAATTATTGTATAGGCCAATCCCTATTATTGATTTGCTTGTTTTACCTTGGGATGTGCCTTTGGGACCTACGAGTCATTTTATTGATTCACGTTCTTGGTAACTGGCTACTGTGATGTTCTATCCTTTAATCCTTTGCTTGCTATTGTTCTTTATCCTTTTTTTTGGATTAACCCTGACCCATAGGAGAGCGAGGAAATTTACTTACTGAGCTAAGTTAGCTCATTCCAGTTATGACATTTTATTTCAGGACAGCAAATTGTAGAAGGACCATCAGGCATACATATCGAGTAGACGCCATGTTTTGTTGTGAATTGTCCTTTTGCAAGTATGGTGGACGCTTTCTCTATCATAGTAATAAAATAAGTGTAGTGTAGTGTTAGTTTTCCCATGTCTCCACATCTTGGGTATGTTTTTGAGAATCCGTAAACTAAATACTTACTTCTATTTTGGCATGTACAAGTATATTCTGATGATGATATTAGATTAGCTAATGAAATGATATGCAGTTGATGATTAATTAAATAATGTTTGAGATGCTTTGGCAAGGGACGGCTTACCGGCTGCTGCCTTCGGTCGTGGGCCCCTGATCCTCACAAGACGGGTTATGGGTCGTGACAAAGTCCCTTGGTGACCACTCGGGATAGTACGCACATCCAGCGTTACAAAACAGCCATTATGACACCTTTTTAGTTGAAGCGCTCAAAGTTTTCCACATCCTCCAAAGTAGGGAGGCACCAAAGGTGGATAGTGTCATCGGCATTGGCCAAGAGGGTCCGACCAAAGACAAAGATCATGAAAGCTCTAGCCAATTGATCCTCTTCAAGAGCGTTACGGCACTCCCAAAAGTGAAATTTCTCTAAGATATGCCTAACCCGCACTGCACCACCGGAGGCCAATGTGGGCTACCACTTGAGAAGTTGGGAAATCTCGTCACTCTGACTGTGCATTTTATTGTCCCATAGGATTTGGTCACTACCGACTCGAAGACCTGTGATCATTGAGAAGTTAAGAGAAGTCAATGTTACCTTTTCGAACCGGAGGTGGAAAGTATTGGTAATGTCCCACCATCTCTCCGTCAGAGTATAAAGAATCTTCCAGTTATGGTCAACATGGACTATTCGGTCTAAAAATGGCCCACAACTGGCCACCCTCATTTGCCCTTAGCATCAGAGGGAAAAATTAGCCCACCACTTTGCAAAAAATTAGCCTCATTTGCCCTTGCCATAAGCATGCCAAACAAACATCAACCGAATGCAAAAAATCAAGGCAAAACAAACACTACTTATTTGGGTATTTTCATAGGCACATGGTGTGCACCTTCCAAAAGGCACGTGCATGAAATGCCCATGCATGCATGCAATCAGATTTTCATGAAAAATGATTTCAAAGCTTGAAAAACAAACTAAATGCATCAAGAATCAACTCAAAAATATCAAAACAATCAGAAGAAAACTCGAGAAAATCCATACTTGGCCAGTATGGTAATGTTGCGAAAAATGGTGCGCCATCTCTTAGAGTAAGCTCGTGTTGCTCCAAAAGCCTGGGGCTGGTTTATATCGGAAGATTTTTCCATGCACCAGTCCAGACATCCCTAAATCATGATCAATGTTGAACATTGGGTCCGAGTCACCAAGGCCTTCACTTGACATTTTTTCTTGAAATTTTTAGATTTGTTGTTGAAAAACAAGTCGTTTGATCTTTGAAAAGGTCTAAGAAAGTGCCAAATACTTTAGTCTAACCTCCTTCACAGCTCTGCAAAAAATGATCACAAGAGGAGTGGGAGAGTGCTCAAGAACGCAATAAGAAAAATCAAAAGTCACAACATTTTAAAACAAGCTGCCCAGACACCTGAGTGCCGATTGGCACTCACGAGTAGTCGATCGGCACATAGAGGGTGAAAACCCCCCTTTCTGTGTGCCGATCGACACATAGAGGCTAGACAGACCAACTTTTGGGCTTTGGCCAATTTTCGCGAATCTTGGCCCATTTTAGCCAATTCTTTGTCAAAATCAAGCATTCTTTCTAAAATATGTCTATGAAATCCACAATGATTCAACACCGAATATCAAAAGGCAAATCAGTAATTTACCAAAATTAGTCAATGTTGACCAACTTGTGATTTACTGGCGTAGGCTCACTAATCCAAAACTGCCATCAAGTAACTCACGATTTATTTCAAAAGATCGTGTGCATAGAATTTCCTTTAGTGGTCTCTCAAGACCTGGGCCACATTTTTCGAGCGAGACCCAATTGCTTAAACAAATCAAAATTATTAAGTCAATTCGGTCCATTCCCCAATAAAGTACGAACCATTATCATTTTCTCAAGGAAATTCATCTCCCTAGTAAAAATTTCCTGTTATTCCCCATGGAGTCTTTATTCTCCACAAAAAGATGTTTGAAGACATAGCCTATCTTGGCAAATGTTTGAGGACGTAATCTATCTCGGCAAAACGTCTGAGGACATAATCCATCTTGGCAATCCATCCCTTAAGGACACAATCTTATGAAAATTTTATTAGGATAACATTCCTTTTAGAAGCATCTTGTTATGATATCATTCATTTCAGGTAAGCCGTCCATCGCATCACCATCTTGTTATGATAGCATTCATTTTAGGTAAGCTGTCTATCGCATTATTATCTTGTTAAGATAGCATTCCTTTTAGGAAATTTGTTTGAGGACTCATTTTATCAGCCTATTAGGATAGCATTCTTTTTAGGAAAGTCATTTGAGGATGCAAATTCATTATCCTGTTAGGATATCATTCCTTTCAGGGAAGTCATTTGAGGACGCATTTTATTAACCTATTAGGATAGCATTCCTTTTAGGAAAATCGTCTGATGATGCAAATTCATTATCCTGTTAGGATAACATTCCTTTCAGGAAATTCATTTTAGGACGCATTTTATCAACCTATTAGGATATCATTTCTTTTAGTAAAGTCGTTTGAGGATACAAATTCATTATCTTGTTAGAATAGCATTTCTTTTAGGAAAGTCATGTAAGGACGTATTTTATTAGCTTATTAGGATAACATTCATTTTAGGAAAAGTTGTCTGAGGACACAAATTTATTATCTTGTTAGGACAGCGTTTATCATCCTGTTAGGATAGCATTCCTTTCAGGTAAGCTGTCTATCGCATAACCATCCAGTTATGATAACATTCCTGTTGAGTAAGTCGTCTATCACACCACATTTTATCATCCTATTAGGATAGCGTTCCTCTTAGGTAAGTCGTCTATTGCATTCTCTCTTATTAACCTACTAAGATAGAATTTCCTTTTTTTGATAAGATTTCAGAGGGCGTAAGATCATCTAATAAAAACACAACCTCATGAAAGACTTGTTAGGATCATATTTCTTATCAAGTAAGACTCTGAGGGGTCATTTTCGAGGGCATAGCCTCACAACAATCCTATCAAAATGAGTCTCTTTAAAGAAATCCGGTAAGGATAACACTCATTTTCGCTAGTCACAAACTACGAACTACTTGATTTGCCTAAGGGTGATACGTAGGAATCTCATTAGGAATGAGTCTGACCATGTCAAATAAAAAATCACAGTCAAGGTCAAAATGGTTGTCTCTTTTTTCTTGCGTTGATGTTCACTTGCTTGCAAGTTCTATCAATGAGGGGCTTTCTGCAGACACCTCATTTTGTGACCCTTGATTAAGTAGTAGCAATTCAGTAATTATGCCAAGAAACTTACTTCAAGTAAGACTCTTCCCGATAGAGTCCTATTCCCATTAGGACTCCTCTTGAAAGAGTCCTATTTTTACTAGGACTATCTTGCCAAAAGTCCTACTCCAAGTAGGTTTCTTCTTGACAGAGTCCTATTCCTATTAGTACTCTTCTCATAGAGTCCTAGTCCAAGTAGGATTCTTTTCAATAGAGTCCCATTCCCGTTAGGACTCTTTTGTCCATTAGAGGGTGTTTCGGTAATTTCGGTATTTTTTTGCCCATTAAGGTATTTTGGTAATTTTGGCATAATCCAACCCTCAATAGGACTTCCTAGTCACTTTAGGGGCATTTTCATAATTTTCATATCATTTTACCCCTCTGGGGGTAATTTGGTAATTTTAGCCATTTGTTGATGAATTTGGGGTAATTTGATCTTTTCACATGTCTTGTGGCAATCTAGAGATTCTCCATCGAATTGGGGGCAATTTGGTAATATTGAGTGATAATAGTCTATTTAGGCTTAGTTATGACTTTCTACTTTTAGAATTTCCAAAAATTGTTTGCTTGATATTTCTTTAAATTGAGATACATTAAACTTACATGTTTTCATTTTAGAGTTTATTTTTTAATTAAATTCTATTTCTCTTTTATCTCATTGGCTCTTGCATGTAGACACCAATTTTATTGGTTTGTGCTTTGTCATAATTATTTATTAATTTATTTTGTTGTGATAATTATTCTTATTTAATTAATTATTTATTTAATTAGATAATTATCACTCAAGACATGATCTTAGCCCTCCGTTTTAGGGTTTCATTTTAGACCCTTGGATCAAATCTCTATATTTTCTTATAAATAAAGCCTCTGGCCATCAGTTTAAAGGGATGGAGAAAGACATGATTTTCATAACCTTACGTTGGTAGCATAATTCTAGAGTTCTCTCTACAATAACTCTCCTTCTCTTGAGGCTGAAGCCTTATCAAAGCGACAACCTCCCTTCATGAAGCAAGTCAAAGCGACGCTTTCCAAACTGAAGAACAAGCTGGAGACCTACCTGATTGAAGCCTCCGATCCAAATTTTCCTAGCCGAAGTGCTGCCCGACTACCATGACTGAATAAGGTATGCTCTCTAACCGTTAACAGATTTTTTTTAGATCTGGTTGATCTTGCCTCTTTTATCACTCTTGATAAAAGAGGGTAAACTAGAGAACTAAGTAACTCTGATTTCATTTTCTAAATGGATACGTAAGAAGCCTTCGGCCCCGAGTTAGATCTTCTTCCTATCTTTTTTGTTTTATTTTATTTATTCATGTCAAATTCTTTATTGTTTATCTCTTCTATACTCATATCTCTCTTTTTAGTTTTCTCATGAAAAAATAGCCTTGCAAGTGAATATTCATGGTCAATCCATTCGGATCGGGCGGAGTGGGTGCCTAACACGTTCCCACTCCATACTTTAGCCCCCGAGCCTGTTTCTCTGGTGTTTCTATTTCTCAAGTGCTTTATTTTTATTTTGATCCATGTCAAGGGATCATGTAGTATGTATTTAGGATTAAAATTATGTAATTTTCATTCCATTGCTTTCAATTTCTTTCATATTTATCGCTCAATCTGTAACGAGTTTGCCAGTTTCTCGCCCAAAAACAAGCTGGCGACTCCTCAATCTTAATCTTCCATAAGAGGCATTGCTTCCTACCTTAAGGGAAAGAGATAGCTAGGATCCCTTTAAATCCATAGAAAAGAGATTACCACACTTTTCTTTTTTCTGGTGCTAGCGCCCACAACTTGATCAGTTGGGAAAAATTCACGATGAACAAGAGATCTGGCTAGCTGGGTATAAAAAAACTGAAGATCATAAACATATGTCTTCTACTCAAATGGTGGTGGAGATTCGGAGTAGAAAAAGATTCTTTATGGAAGAATATTATAACAACAAAGTACCAATATCGTAGCGGGAATTGGTTGCCAATTTCTTCCACCTCGAAAAGAATTTCAAGAATATGGTAGGACATTCTTCTAATTGAGAATAAAGATACATCTTTGTTCTAGTTCTTCAAGTCAAACATGCGCATTGTGGTTTGGCGATGGCTCAAAGATTTCTGTTTAGAAGGACTCTTGGATTGAAAATCATTTATTGGCTATGTTATTTCCTAGATTTTTTAGCATATCCATTATGAAGGATGGTCTCTTAGCTGATTTTGTTGCTCTAAAAGACAAAAATGGTGGTTGGAATTTTTAGTTTTGGTGCCTTCTGAGAGTTTGGGAGACTGAGCTTCTATCTAGGATTCCAAACTTCCCTGGCTGACTCTCTTGCAATTTCCAGTAATAAACTAGACAGTATGGCTTTGAAAGCTCACCTCTCATGTCAGTATCAGGTTAAATCCCTCTACAATTGGTATGTTTCTTCTCTCGATCTAGAGGTAAAAGTCATGAATCTTGTTTGGCAAAATGCTTCTCCTCCTAAGGTTCAATTTTTTGGTTGGTTGGTTAGCATGGATCTGTTGCATTAAATCTGCAGATTACATGTTTAAGATTGGTGTTTTAAGGGACGAAGCAGCGTGTCTTTGTCCTTTCTGTGGTTTGGCAACAGAATCCTCTAATCATATTATTTTATTGTGTGGTGAGGTTTGAAAATTTTGGTCAAATTGTTTAAGTTGGTAGGACTTACAATGGGCAACCCCTAATTCAATCAAAGCTGTTTTGGAATGGTGGCATAGCTTCAAGTTTAAAAATGTTCGCAAACTTCTATGAAAAGCAATCCTTTTCACCATTATATGGTCCTTGTAGAAGTTAAGGAATGATAAAGTTTTTAACAATTCTAAACCTCTTTAGAACAATCTTGGGGATTTGATAAAGGTCAGACTTGCCTTTTGGGTTAACTCCAGAAAGAAGAACCCTACTTTTTCTATCAATGATCTAGTTTTGCATCTTCATAGTGTAATTGCTGCAACCAATCCATGATTAGTGATGTTTCTTATACCTTAATTAGATTTATGGTTCTATGATGGAAGTCTTGAAGGTCTCTTCTTTATTATGTTCTCATCTCAGTAGGCCTAGTTTTTTCAAATGGAAGGGTTGTCTTTATTGTTGCCCTTCCTCCTGTTGGAGGATGATCGCTTTAGTAGCTTACTCTACTTTGTTGGGCTCCCTCAGGTGATGGCTTTCATTATTTCTTTTCTGATTTCCTTTTGATTAGAAGGGAGTTTATTTTCCGGTAGGTGGGTGGATGTTTTGGCCTCAGGGTTAAATTTTTTTGCCATTTGAGATATGGTCTTGTTATTTTTCTATTGTTTTGAGTTTATACTGGTGTGTGGTTTTTTCCTCTTATTTGGTGCCAACCTAGTTGGGATGAAGCATAGGGGTTATGATGTCTTTTGCATTTTTCTTTTTTTTTTATTGGTGTATTTTGTTTGTACTTCTTGTACATTCTTTTACATCAATAAAAATTTCTTTTCGCTGATAAAAAAAAAAAAAAAAAAAATTTACCAAGATTCCTTTTTCTTCATGGTCTTCCATACTTGAGCTAAGAGATTGCATTCAAACAAGAGATGCTTCTTCAAATTGGCTACCATGCAGCACAAAATTCACAAGAATTATTATTAATCATATCTTCAAGTCTGGATTTGGTGGCTAAACTGTTCTTACAAACTAACCACATAATTATTTATGTTTGTATATTAAATAAAAACAATCCCTCATTGCTCATTATAAATGTTGCCTTAAGCCCTAATTTCTATTAAGCCGCCACTTGTTGCCACGCAATTAATGCATATATGGCACACTTGGTATTTGTATATATACCTTTTTGTCCTATAACCACAAAATAATTATAGTTTGTCAAAAGAGTGTTTCATTTTAAACAATATTTCATGCATGCACATGACATTAGTTATGAGGTTATCTTCCAATGCAGAATACCCACCGAACTATTATTTTTCTCACTACATACATACATATATACATATATATATATATATATATATATATATATCCACATCAAGAATACATAATTTGGCCCACGATAGCACGTCATATTTTAGCTAAAAAAAATAAATGACTACCCACCACACAAAAGGCTATAATATGCACCTACAAAAAAGAGAGGCTATAATATGCTTAAACTTTAGCTATATATTGTCATCCAGCAGCCTCTAATAGATAAACTTTTTTATTTAAGAAATGAATTTGTCAACAATCTCAATCGGTTTGGTTCCTCTTTAGTGTCTCTGACACACATCGAAAACTTTGCTTTTACTTGAATTCATGTTTGTCATATCTACTAATCCAATTTTGGATTATGTGGAAATTAAGAGCTATGTGATACAATTTTGCTTTACCTGGGGTTTCAATTGAAAATGACAGCTATATATATCTGTGTGTGTGTGTGTGTGTGTGTGGGTTTGTGTGTGGCTAGAAGCCAGATAAGTAGTCAACATAAAAAGAAAAATGAATAAAAATTTGGTCCCCGCGATGGTGTATCTCAAATTTGTCTAAAATCACCCACAAATTTTGGCTATCTAGCAGCCTCCAAAAGAGAAATTTCAAACAAAAGACAGGTCCCATCACGATCATTTCGGTTTCATTGAGTGTTATATTTGTGCATCATTTCACAATTTTGATTCTATTTGAGTTGTTGTTTGTCAATTTTATGAATGTAGATGATATAAGTTTTCAAGCACAACATTTTGGCCTTATGCTGCTAAGAGTCAAAATCTAAAATTAGTTGCTTTGTAGGAATGACAGGTAACATTATAAAATAGTTATCTCATATCTCTGTCTTTCCACCTCATTTTGTGTTTGGAGGAAAAGAAAAGAAAATAAAAGAAAAGGAAGTTCAATGTCTTAATTAACTAATTTAATGTGACATGCAAGTTGATTAGGGTGCATCTAGAACCTATATATATATATATATATATATATATATATATATATAGCTACCTTCAATGAAAGAATGATATTTGCCTAACTCAATGCCATCACTAATTTATGTTTGAATTCAAATCTCTTTATGCATATATAGTTAGAGTTGAAATAACCTCACCTGATGACCTAATTAAAGATTTTGGATGTTGATCATGAAAGGGTTTTAAACATCAAAGATATTATAAAGTACTTAGATTCAAGATAATTTTGGTTTGTTGCTGATTAGAAAAAACATTTTAACAACTGATTCAACCTTTCTACCTTCAATGTTTTTGTTTTTATTTTTACTTAGTTTTTACTCACCAAGGGGGGTGAGGGAAAAGGAAAGGAAAAAGACCTCAACTTTTCTATAGAAATGATTAGAAAAAAAGACTAATATAATGCATCATTAGAGCTATCCTTACGGAAAATAATTAACGCGTGAAGCTCGCTCAGCATACCATTCTTGAAAGCTACATATATATATATATATATATATATGTATGTATGTAGTGGTGTCAGATCATTTGATCTCAGTGACAGACATAATTTTCTTTTATTAAAGTTAATTAAGAATCTTTTTTAGCTTCATTTTTATTAAATAGAGCTTTAGAAGAATCCAACGCGCTTTAATATTGCTTTTTGTAGAAAAAGCAAGAAAACTTTATCTGTAACTTCTTCAATTTATTTATTTATTTATTTTTGATCAGCAAGTAACTTCTTCAAATTAACTATGATTTGCCACCCACTTCAAACCGGTGCTAAAGTTAATTAGTGAGTTTTATATTGGTTTTGTGTTCTAAAATTAATGTCAAATAAGAAATTCTAAAAAAGAGTTGGTGATAAGCACATATATAAAAGCAAGATTTGAAAAAGAACAATAACATAACAGATGGAAGCAGGGTTTTAGCCTTTCATGTTGGATTTCCTTTTAACAAATTAAGGTAATAATTCCCAGCTGTGTCCAGTTTGAATGGCAAGTGAGGAGAAGAAAAGAGAAGATGGAATTGATATTTTGACATATGCAATATTAATTCTGACCCTAACCTTAGGAAAGTTCAGTTTAATTCAGTGGAAGTAATATTGCTTTTCCTTATGGGAGACATTTCAAAACATTGGGGCCGACGAAGACCGACTGCACCAATGTTTGCTTGCATTCATATATTCTGGATATATATATATATATATATATATGTGTGTGTGTGTGTGTGTGTGTGTTAAATATTCTTTGAAATCTGAGACTTGATCAGACATTATATTGGAGTAAGTTTCACTTTGTTAGCAGAACAAATGGTGCTTTCCCACAATGATAAACCAACAAAAGGGTACTCCATTTGAAATCTGAGACTTGATCAGACAAAACAAGATATATATATTCCATATGATCATGTGCAGTCTTGCTAGCTAATATGATAAAAAAATGCCTTTTCCAATGATATGTTTGGAGATATTATCAAGATAGACATGTAAGAAATTAAGGTGCAAAAAAAATACTTTGCTCTTTGTATGTTATTACCTTAATTCCTTCTTATAACGGTGTACTTATCTCATAATCTCTATGAGCGAACCATGAAATATATTTGGATTTACACCGTCTGACATTCCCAATTAATATATCAACATTTAAAAAAGAAAGAATAAAAATGACTACTGAATTTTACATTAATTATATATATATATATATATATATATATATATATATATATATATAGGGTTCTGTTAATTGGTTTTGTGTTCTTAAAATTGGGTGGTTATGGAATTTTTAATTTATGAATAATAAAAAAAGTTTGAAAGATAGACGCACGAAAAACACACTCATATTGGGGGATGATGGAAGCAAGCAATCATGTAGGGAGTGAAAAAAAAGAGAAAGAATGAGGCGATGGTGGATACGGGAATCCATATAGCTCATCCATCAGTTGCATCGTTTTCTTTTTCTCTCTCTTTATTTTCCCTTTTTTAATTCTTTGTACGTGCTCAGATGGCTGCTTAATTTGACTCAATCTGGTCAATACCTATTTCCATGCCCTTAAAACCAGATTTAAATCTAGTTCACGCCAACTGTTACATCTTTTTTACATTGTTTCTTTTTTTTTTTTTTCCAAATACGATGTAGAAGTGGGAAAAATTCTATCTGAATATATGAACGCATATGTTGAGTCTCCAATTTGGATTACATATATGAAACGAGAGAATTTTAGCATCTCAAATAAAACTCAGGTCCTTTTTGTATTTGTATATGGATGAATGAATATGAACATTTGACGAGCATGAAGTTTTGGAATGTAGTTGATGGAGGATTCATATAACCAATCTCTTGAACTACAATCAAATGTGTTGGACGGCACGGCTCACTTTTAACTTAAAAATATTTTCTGCTTTGATATACCACTCTATTTGCAAGTCCAAGTTTCAGCCTTCATGGATTTGTTATTTTGGTCTTAAGCTCAAAAAGCGACTCTCTCAGCTAGAGGTATCATGCTTCGTCTTTATAAGTCTATTATAAACATCTTCTGATGTGGATGCCAATATTTCCATCTTAGAGCAGGCATAATCCTGACTTGATAAATACCATGTTAGATGTGTGACTCATTCCCTACTTAAAAGTATTGTCCACTTTGATTTGGACAAGCACAAGCTTCTAGCCTAGTGACGAGTCTTTATGGATTTATTCTTTTGGATCTTAAGTCAAAAAAGTGCCTCTCTCAGATAGAGGGGTACGTCTTATACCATCTTTGTAAGTACATTATAGTCCGACGTGAAACGCCAACAAAAGACTTTGAAAATTTGTAATGATATATATTCTCTAATATGAATATTGTTAAACAAAACGTAATATTTCAGCAAATTTTGGGGAGACATTTATGAGAACATATATATAGTAAGCTTTCAGAGAGAAAAACGTGGTGAAATTTATGTCAAATTGTTTGCTAATGTTTGACCTAAAACTCAATAATATTATAGGAAATCAGGGCTATAAATTTAGTGAAGCAGCTGGAGAATAACATATTGAAATGAAACCAAGAAAATCTACCCAAAGGGTAATTGACCTTTATTATTTAGCAATCTCACTTTCAATTCTTCTTATTTTACTTTTCATATTATAAGTGCAAGAAAATAAAGGTTACCAAAGAGGGTACGATAGTTAGGTTTTTTTTTTATTATTATTTTTGGTTCTAAAAGTCAAGTGTTTGTTTTAAAGACAACTTATAACTTCATTTTCACAATTTTGGTGATTGACTTTAATAACAACAAAACCAAACTTTTTGAATTTTGAGAAGAGGTATGTAATTGCATGTCAAATTACATAGGAAATTGCTTGGCACCCAAGTGGTTGTAGAAAATTTCCCATAACACGTAATGTTTCAAACTATGGGTCTGAAATTTCAAGCGTAAATTAAGGATAAGGAAATCAACATGTTTAAAATTCTAGAACATGCTAATTTTTATTTGATTTATACCCAACAAAGGTCAGAACTATGGACTTGAATTTCTCTCTCTCTCTCTCTCTCTCTCTCTCTCTCTAGAAAGGTTACCATTGTAAGGCATCAATGGATAAAATTAAGTTGTTTAGTAATCACTATAATGGAAGAAGGGTACGTACGCAATTTTCATCTGCAAAAGAAAGGTCAAGAAATTGAATCATTCTTCATTCCTATTCAAAAATAACTAACATTTGAAGAATCAAACTTCTTGTTTTGCATATTTTGACTTCCCATATATTGTTGTTTCTTGCATGGAATGATAATATGTATTGATAATCATTAATCCCACATTTTCTAGGTTGCATACTTTCCTTGAAACTTCAGATATCTTTGAGGAGGCCTAATTTAGGCATCATTTCCTTATACTCATTGAAAGTAAGAAAATCAATTTCATTGACTGACTTCCTTATTAATACTATTCCTATTATTTGTATTATTAGTAATGTAAATCCCAGAAACATTTTTGACTAGATAATATACAAAATGACGTCTCTAATGCTCTAATTTTTACAAAGACAACCATCTCTCTCTAATGCTAGAGAACAAATGGAAGCTTCCCAAAGAGATCTTCTTCAGACTTCTAATCCTGAGCTGAGATTGAGGGAGAAGACCATTGTCACTACCTTTGTTGACCTTAGCTTAGCAAAAGAGAACTTTCTGAAACAAAAGGCTAGAGTTTCATGGCTCAAGCTAGGAGACCAAAACTTTGCCTTTTTCATAGAAAAGTGAAGCCCAATAAAGCCAATAACATGCTCATTAACATACATGACTCTAATGGCAACAGAATAGAGAATCATAACGAAGTTATCAAAGCTACCATTAAGTATTTCTCTAATTTCCTAGGTACCAAAAAGGTCAGAAACCAGTCGCTTCAGACCTTAAATGCCATCATGCCCACACTCATAACGAAGGGCTAGACCTTATATATTAAGAATATACCCTAGAAGAAATAAAACAAGAATTATTCTCCATCAATAGTCAAAAGGCCTTTGGCCTTGATGGATTTAATTCTCATTTCTTCAAGGAATGTTGACCTATTATAGGTGATGATGTGACATTTTCAATCCTCTCTTTCTTTAATACTGAAACCATGCTTAAAGAGTGGAATAACACTACATTGTGTTTAATTCCTAAGACCGATAACCTCTCTAATTTTGTAGATTTCAGGCCAATATCCTGTTGTAATGTGGTGTATAAAAGAATATCCAAAATTATTATAAATAAGTTGAAGAACCTCATGCCTCAACTCATCAATCAAGCTCAAGGTGCCTTTGGCCAAGGCAGGTCTATCTTTGATAACATTCTACTTATGCGGGAGTTAATTAGAGACTATCATAGAGATAACCAACCTCCTAGATGCTCTATTAAGGTTGATCTATTCAAAGCCTATGATATTGTGGAATAGAGCTTTTGGATGAGGTCCTTCAAATCATTAACACTCCTGATATCTTTAGAAGATCGATGGATCATGTCACGTGTGACCTCCCCTATATTTTCCATTGTAGTCAATAGGGCTTTGGAATGGTGCTTCCCTAGGGCTAAGGGATTGAAGAAAGGGGACCCCATGTCCCCTTACCTCTCTATTTTGATCATGAGAGCTTTCATTTGCCTCTCCAACAGGAACTTTAGAGAGCAATAAGCCATTTTCCACCCTAAATATGAAAAAACCTCCCTTACTTGATGTTTGTAGATGATTTGTTTATTCTTGCAGGAGAAAACAGTGCACTCTATTCAAACCATTTTTGGTAGAATTCTTCACTAATTTAATCATAGAATTTCCCTTACTGAAAGGATGATAAGCTCAAAGTGATAATTTCCATGTTGGAATCTATAACTGCATTGTAAAGATAAGAATGGGAGGTATGGAATTGGTTTATCAAGCTAAGCTCAAACTTTGATGACATAACTTTACTTTTGGCTCTGAAAGAATAACCTTTTTCTCTATTTGGAAATTTCAATTTTGAAGGGTGAAGATCTATAACCTAACAAGACTACGTTCACATATCCCTAGTTGTATTTTGTTCCTACTACATGTCATGATCGTAACAATGATAATATTTTATTCATATTAGTTCCTTCCCTCTAAGTCTTTGATCTGAAGATTTTCATAAAATCAGAGACGTAATACTAATGTGTCAAATTCTGACAGCCATTATGAAATTAGTAGGGTTTTTGTGGATTTCGAAGAGACATAACTGCAAAAAATAACTAGTGATCATCAAACATCATATTAGGGCTACTGTTTTTCTTTTGTTTTCTTCAATGCTAATCATAAGGGATTGTAATTGTCGATTTCACTACTTCATTTCAGACAACACTTCTCAATAATAGGTGTTGGCCACTCATAATTGTGGCCAATCTTCCTATAAATTAATGGATTCTTGTTTAAAGGAACTTCTACTTACCCTTTACTTATTGTGTACTTTGAATACTCACTTTGGTGATCAATTTTCAACAACTTCAGTGATCCTTCTCGCTTCTAGGTATTGTTTTCTTCTCTTCTGATCTCCCTTTTCTTATTCTTTTCATTAATGGATTATTTTGAAGAAGTAATGAGACCTGAATCCCCCGACTCTACCGTTTATAGGATCACCTCAGTTTTAGGATAGTCAACACATTTGAGGATAACAAAGAAGCCACCCATCTAACTTAGGACATAGAATCTTTTAAGGTCTTTTACAACATACCCAAAAGTGTATTTTTAGACTTTCTTCCAAATCTGAGCATCCTTAGACCCCTAGAACCTAGAGAGGTTTATATTTCTAAAGGGTGGCTTAAAATACGTTTTAGATTCCCCCTTCACCTGTCCTCAAGCAATTTTTTAGCCATTCAAATCTTTGCCTGCCCAGCTCTAAATCAATAGCTAAAGATCCCTAATGGGACTGTTGGTGCTTGTTTACCAGGGAAAAGTGGTTGTAGAGTAGGAGTTCTTAAGGGGCTTGATGTCCCCTAAAAAAAGTGATGACTTGTACTATATGTCGATGGATTCCAACCCTATATCACCCATGGGCTCTCGAGCTCTAATAAGACATAGAAGAAGTATTACTTCTTCATTAAAGGAGGTTGGGAAGAGCCTCATTATTCCGAGCTCGATTTTGGGATTGTTTGCCAAATATTTGGCACCCCTGGTGAATCATTAGTCCATATCCATTTCCTACTCATTTCTAATCTATCTTGGATTTTTACCTACTTTTTTCTTTTTTTACAAATAATGGAGCTCTCAAGAAATGGAATTTTTTTAAGGACCAACTCCGTGTTCTCAGTACTATTCTCCAATTGTCTTATTAACTTTATGAGGAAGTATTTAACTCTAAGAATGTCATCGAGAAAGGTCTAATCCAAAGCGAGCCAATGAACCTTAGTGAGAAGATCTTGGGTACCTTTTTCCTAAGGAAGAAAAGGGTTATAACCAACTTTCTTAAGCTCATGGCTACAAAAAAGAGGCAGCTGGTAGATGATATTCCTCTTTTGAGAGAATGAAAGCTCGGGTCAGTGGGCTCCTCCAACTTTAGAGGCTAAAGTGGTGGAACAGGAGCCCATAACTAACAAGGTCCTGAAGAATAAGGTTATCCAACCGAGGAAAAATGTATTGACCTTAGCTTCGAGGATCTATTCCCTAGCTTTTTCCTTTGTGGAATATGCCATGAAGTTGGCCTGGGATAAAGGCTGGAAAGTAGTCCTAGGCCAAATATAAGGTCTTGATGTGTCCTAGATGCTTTATATTGGACTGATTGCCCAGCTTAAGGTAAACCTTCTTCTATCTCAACTTTATTTAATATTTTTAGTTTTTGAGCTGAAATACTTTCATTTCTTATTTTGTGCAAGCTCTGCACATTATGACAGCGTAGAAATGCATCCCAAGTTCTAGAGGTCCAGATAAAGCTGTAATTGATGGATGCAAATGAAGCAGTATAAAAAATAAACGAACTCTAGACAGCCTTGGAGGCTTCCTAGATGAGCTTAGCCACCGAGAGATCATATTATTTTTGGACTCGACATTCATCTATTTTATGGCCAAGATCCTTGTGAAATTCACAAGTTTTTTTTTATGTTTCGCCAACTAGGATCTCCTCTTATTATTTTTGGCCAATAAAGGTCTTTCTGTAATTAGATTTAATAAAGTATATGCCTTAAAGGCGCATTCATTAGTGTAAAGGTACCAAACCACTTTGAGAGAGAACCTTGCTACCCTTTAATTCTAGGTTCCCCTTCAATCCCCCTTATTTGAGCTCTACCTTTTCTTTTTCTTTTCTTTTGTGGCCTTTTTCTGAACTGGTTCTTCCTTCTTAAACTACTCATTTGATTCTCTTAAGGAATTCTTAACATCTTATAGAGTAATGTACTTTGAACCTTCACTAATAACTCCATAATGTCTGTAGGAGGATTTTTAGTAAGGGAGTCCCTAAATCTCCTAGGTTATAGTCTAGAAGTCAGAACTGCCATAATGAACCTAGCTTCCTTTTACAACCTTTTACCGAAGTTAATTTGTTACTGAATCTGGTAATGTAGTCTCTCAATGTTTCTCTCTTGTATTCTTGTAGAGTAAGGAGGTAATCAGGTCCTTTCCTTAGCCTTTTGCTAGTGATAAATATGTTAATAAACTTAATACTTAGATCGGTAAAAAATGAGACTAATCTCGGTGTTAAGTGATGAAACCACTCTAGAGTTGCTCTTTTCAAACTTTTGATGAAGGCTCAGCACATCAAAACATTAGTCTCGCCCTGAAGTGCCATTTTGATAAAGGTATGATAAATGATCTGTAAGATCAGTCTTCCCATAGTACTGCTTAAACTTCGGTGAAAGATCTTCTTCAGGCATTCTTCTACGATAATCTCTTGAGTAAAAGGTGTTATTGTCATTTCGTATAAAGCATACATAAATATTCATGATTAGGACTGTTGCGGTGATTTTTCCTTCAAACCTCTGCCTTAACAACTTCTTGAGAATCCACAACTACATTTGTTTTTGTTTGTAACCTTAAACGGTGGGTTAAGCGATGCTCTAGGTGGTTCCCACCCTTATGTGTTCTTTAAGTACAATCTCTGGTCTATTTTTCCTCAGCATCCTTAGAATAAAAGGTAAGAGGATGAGGAACATGAACCTATTGTTGTGCCTAAACTAGGGTAGCCATAGTTTGAGTCAACGTCTAAACTTGCTAAGTGAGTAGTTCAATCCATTGATCCATGGGGTTGATTACTAGTGCCCTTGGATTAGGACATCTATTAGTGATTTGAGATTGTAGGGAATGAGCTATTTGATTTCTCTGAGGACATATTTGGATCCATGTTGCTTTCTTAAACTTAAGGAAATCGGTAGATAACTAACTTTTACAAATGACGCCAAACTGATGTTGTAAAAAACTAGCTTATTATAATCAATGGCTTGAATATATTATGGGATTCCTACAAGACCACAAAAGAAAGGTGAACAAGATCACCGGAAGGGCCTTGACGATGGCCATGCCGACAATCAAGTCAGAGAGACGTTGAGTGAAAACAATCTTGCAAAGAATGAATTAAGAGAAAAACTTAAGGTTTCAATGTGTACCTTAGCACTTCATATAATGAATTAGTTGTCATTTTTGGTAAATTGCTTTTTAGAGTGAATCATGGAACTTCCCTTGTTGATAGGATGATTAGCTCAAAGGGAAAATTTCCATGTTTGAATCTATGATTGCACTATAAATATAATAACAAAAGGTCTGGAATTGGTTTATATAAGACATATCGCATTAGTGAATCAGTGCAACAATGAGAGCTTGTAATGTTTTCACGGTCAGCTTCCTTAATAGGTTGGTGATTAACCCTGATGATGAAATGAGGATCCATACAAGGCTACAAAGATGGGCTCGAATAAGGAGACGAGACTATATGCAAGACTACCGAGTTGAGATCGAACCTTGATAGCTTAACCTTACTTCCACCTCTGGAAGAATAGCCCCTATCTCTCCATTTAGATATCGCAGTTCTGAGGGATGGAGATCTATAGCTTAACAATCAAACGTCCGTATATCCCTAGTTATATTTTGTTTTTGTCACGTGTAATGATCTTAACAATCATAATATTTTAGTCATATCAACAATGTGCACTTAGCCACCAAAAAAAAAAAAAAGGAATGTGCATGTGATGTATATCTTGAGATGGTAATTAAATCACACACACACACACACACACACATATATATCTACTATAATGTCAAGCATTATTGAAAACAACAATACAAGAATGAGAATAATATCATGCCTCACGTTCTAAGAACATGTGACTTAGGACTTCTATGATATATCCTACATCACAACAAGTGAAAGGTTGCCTTACGAGCTAATCTACTTAATGCATGACTTAATATAAACTCATGGTGATGTCTATGTATTGTGAAATTAATATGCCAAACTACGAGTAAAAAATAACATGATATTGACAAATAATTATGTTGTCAATACTTGTATTTATCCATTACAATCACTTTAATATATGATACTTATCTCCATTCAAGATACAAGAGAGAAGTATTAGAGTCGCTTTTTCGTATGCAACTAATCTTTTAATAATATTGCACAATCTAAAATATCAATGCGCACTTAATTACCATGGCATGTTAATAATCACTTCACTTGTACGCGAAAACACTATCATAGATGTTGATTTATGGTCTCACTTTGAAAATCACTTTTCTCATTAATTAAGGATTCTCTCCAATCAAAACTAATTCTGACCAAGAGAAGTTCCTCGCATCTAACCATCAACCCTTATTAAATATTTCTTATTTTTTAAAAGAATTAATTACACTTTAATATCTTATAATTTAGTCTCAATTACAAATAAGACTTTCATTATTAATTAAAATAATTCAGTACTCTAATTTATAATTTTATTTAAATTGATGTCAATTACAAACAATCGTCCTAAATTATTAATGGCAAAAAATCATCCTAAATTATTGATGTCAATTGCATCATTGGGTTAATCGAAATAATTCACTTCTCCAATTTTTATTTTTCCTTGGCTCTGCCTTTGCTCACGTATCGCATATGTAATTGTTTAAATTAAAATTATAGGGTCTTGTTTGGAACTCAGATAAAATTACAAGATGTTATTTTGAAACCCATAAAAAATTATAGGTTACTAAAATGTATTCACGTGAACAACTATTGTTAATAATTTAGAACGACCGTTTATAATTAGACTCAATTGAAATGTAATTATAATTTAAAAAATTGAATTATTTCAATTAATAATAAATAGTCTTATTTAAAACTGGTCAAAATACAAGATACTAAATGCAATTAACCATTTTATAAAAATACAATTATTATTTATTTTGTCGCAATTAAAACTTGAACCTTATTTAAACTAACATTTACTTCTATGTTTTTATAATATTATTGAAAAATAAACACAAGCTTATCACTAGCTCTATGGTCAATGACGGATGCTAGAGGAACAAGCGGGGCCATGGTTCCTTCCAAAAATTTTATTAATCTTGTATTTTTATTTCTAATTTTATTAAAATATTTTAATAAAATAGAACTTGATTTTTTTAAAAATTTTAAAATTATATATTTTATACCTAGTTTTATTAAAATATTTTAATAAAATAAAATTTACTCTTTGTAATTTTTTTTTTTGATATATTCATATAAATTTTTTTAAATTCTAAAATTTCTAGATCTTTGCTGCAGGAAAAGCAAACGGCTAAAAAAGCCTTGCAAGGATGGAAGGCCCACACACATGTCAAGTGTACCACTCCGTACTGGATTATTAAATCCATGTCAAGGTAATTATCATTTGGATGGCAATGATGCAACTCACACCCCAATATGGTGCAGCCAACCCATACTGGATTATTAGCCGATGCCTAGTTGTCCGGACAGAAAACACGCCAGTTAAGGAAGGAGACAAGGTAGCAAAACGGGGAAACCGCTAAGGAACAGACACGGGCCCCACTTATCCCAAGTGGGACCCACAAACGTGGAAACAGGGCTATAATAAAGTTGTCCAGATCTCGAACTTACACACGTGCGACATGGGGGCCCCAGTACGGGACTCACGTTCTTTACGAGAAATTAAAAGCCCTTTCTGTATCATCCGCTTGCATCTGCATGCCCATGATACGTGGCAGATATTTTCGATGTCAGTTACTAAAATCAAAATCACAGACACGTAAACGTAATTGAAAAACTAAATTTCCGGATTAGCCCCTACAAGTTAGCTAACACGAAAGACCCTCTATAAATCTGTTTGAAAATAGAAGTTGAATAGGGGTCATACATGTATGGTGGGTCTAGAATTGGACAAATATTATTCTATTTTATCAAAATACAGATCAGCCACCATGTTTTCCTAATTTTGAAAGCAGAAATATATATATATATATATATATTCTCACTCTTGAATTAGCAGTACAACTGTCTCATACTTTCTCTCTCTAAAATTCTTTGACTTTCCTTCTCTCTATCTAGACCAAATGCTTAAATAAACCGAAGGCATTGAAGAAACCTCTCAGTTGACACCTCCATTCCATGCTCTACTCATCTCTCCTCAATCCTTATAGTTCTCTCATCCATCTTCTCTCGAACCAAAAAAACCATCAAGAAAGCAAGGAATAAGAGCACTTACATGGCCGTTGAAGCACGACATCTCAACCTCTTTCCTGCACAAGTATTCATCACAAATAGGTACTGCAAATTAATCTTTAATTCATTCACTGTTTTTCTTCATGGGTATCCATTAATTCTATTTTTCTCTCTAGATTTTTTTTTTTCTGATATGTGTTTGAAAATTGGCAGAGATTTTATAAAAACGAATGAAGCAAACGCCGTTATATACCATGCTCAGACGGGTACTTCTGTGCTTCCTTTCTGTGGAGAAATGCCGGAAACTTTCTTACCCTTCCATCAATCTCTGGTCAGCGATTCAAATCATGCGAAAACGTCTATGAAGGCCGATAGTGGACTCACATACAATCTTCCTGCTCCAAGAAAGCGCAGCAGAGATATTTCATTCGATCAGTTCAACAATAATCTCCTTGAATTTTCATCCTTTCCTGGTGAGGACATTTCACTCCAGATCCAACAACAACAAATGGAGATCGACCGCATCCTTACAGAACATGTAATTATTTATTCTCATCAATCTTTTGCGACTTGAACAACTATACATACATATATATATATATATATATATGTTAGTTTACTGCTTGTTATTGATTTTTAGATTTGATTTTGGGTGATTGAACAGACAAAGAAAGCGAGATTGGAACTTGAAGAGAGACAAAGAAAACATGCAAGATTGTTGGTATCCGCAATTGGAGAAGGAATCGTTAACAAGTTGAAGGAAAAGGACGAACAAATTCAGAAAATGGGAAAATTGAATTGGGTTCTTCAGGAAAGAGTAAGGAGTCTGTATATAGAGAACCAGCTATGGAGGGACTTAGCACAGGCAAACGAAGCCACGGCCAACTCTCTGCGTATTAATTTAGAACAGGTTCTGGCGCATGTTGGCGATGAGGAAGGGGCGGCGGCGGTGGCTGATGATGCGGAGTCATGCTGCGATAACAGTGATTATGATGGGAGGGAGGAGGGGCGCAAGTTAGCAGGGGAGGCGGGAGGAGAGAGAAAGGGAGTGGAGGATAAGGAGGTGGTTGGTGGTGGTGGTGGTGGGAAGGGGAAGAGGAAGAGTAGGATGTGCAGGAAGTGTGGGGAGAGAGAGTCGTGCGTGTTGTTGCTGCCATGCAGGCATCTGTGCCTGTGTTCTAATTGTGGGTCCACCCTCCACACTTGCCCTGTTTGTAACTATAACATGGATGCTACTGTCCATGTTAACGTGTCTTGAAATTTGAAGTTCAGCAGGAAGATGTAGAGGCAGACACAAATACTATCTTTTGAATTCTTACAAAACAAGTAGATCCCACTGTAAATCCTTTCAATACATGAATTGTTCATTCTTTTAATGATTTTTTGTGTTTATTTTTTTTCCTACAATTAAGTAGCATTTTCTTTTTCTTTTTCTTTTATTAAAAATAATATTGTGCTGAGGGAAAGATTGGCCTGAAATTAAAGGGTGAATGTCAATTCATCATCTTTTGCTTTTGTACCACTCACTCTTTTGAAAGTTACTCTCCCCACCCCAATACATTCTCAACTTTCTTTTCCCCCTTTTTTCATACAAAGAATCAAACTTTTCTAATTTATATACAGACATATATATATATATATTCTTGGGCTTACATAGCTTTTGTGGTCCTTAAATATTGCGAATGTTTTCGGAATGGATTTGATTTCTTTACCTTTACATGAATGTCTTAATTAATTGTCTCTTTCAACATACTTAAAAGAAAGAAGAGGCCCAACCAATCAACCAACCTTCCCTACTCTTGTGCCATGTATGTATTGTGTATTGTGTATTGTGTATTGTGTATTGTGTATTGTGTGTATTGTGATGTGAAAGTAACTCTTCCAAGTACTCCTTTAAAAATCTAACCCAAAATCATTTTAGGTTTAATTAATAAAGACCGCTCATCAAAAGTTCATGTTATTACTTAATTCTTAAGTTAAATTACTATCTAAGATAACAATAGGCTAAGACAATCTGTTCACATTATGTAAGTGTTAAAGGTATCATCAATTTTTCCCTCACTCTAAGAGGTTTGATTCCACAGTAATTAAGATTCCTAACATAGGCAATTAATACTCCAAACCCAAGATCAAATTTTGTTTAAATACGATGATATGCCATGATTACTTTTTAGAATAAGAGTTGCTTTTTTGAAATGAATATATATATATATATATATATATATATAATGAGTTTACCAAAAAGACCAAAAAGGGCAGCTGAAAATGTGGCACATTCACATTATTCAGTACTGTTTTTTTCTTTTATTTTCTTCTATGTCTTCAATTATGATGGCTCAGTTATGACTTGCAATGATATGATAGCCAAATCCAAACCCCACTTCCTAGAACCCTCCTCTGTCATTCCTTTATCTTCTTTCTTTCTTTGTTTTTTTCCTTTTTCTTTTTCCAAGTAAACAGCCATTAAATTCTCATTTTCACATGGTCTTTTCATTTGCCTTAACGTATAATGGCTCATGATGGCCCCTCTTCCTAGAAACCTCCTCTCTCTCTCTCTCTCTCTATTTTATTTTATTTTTTCCGTGTCTTCTTTTTACACAATAATTAATCTCATGATGCTCTCATCTGTTAAAAAGTAGAAGTATGATTTTTTTTTTCTTTCGTGTTTCAAGTGAAATGATCATAATGCTCTCATCTGTCTTCCTTTTTGTTTTTTTCCTTACTCTATTTCAACCCTTCTCCTTTTATATGTGCTTTTTTTTTCTCTCTCCTTTTTTTTGGCTTGAGGCTTACAAAATTAAAAAGCTATTCATGTTTAATCTGACTTGCAATAAATATATATATATATATATATACATAGAGAGAAGAGATGCCAACTATCATTTAAGATGATATTAAAGTGCTAGCCTACTTAGATGATATTAAAAAAAATTAATAGACAAATAAATTACTTCAATATTTATGAAAGGCATCCAATAAAAATCAATCAGAGTTGTAATAGTGACATTATACATTTGTAATATGTATTTCGCTTGTAACATTGTGTTTATTTGGATGAGTTGTGAAAAAGTACGGTTTGAATTAAATAACTGTTTGAGTTAAGTAATGATGAAAAAGTGTAATTTGAATCACGTTATTGAATGTTTGGATGAAAGTATTTAATAAGTCTTTAAACTATATTACAGTGTTTAGATGAGTTGTTAAAAATTAAGTGTTAAATGAATATGAATCATCTTTTTTGCCCTTATACATTAAATTGTATGTCATTACAAGAAACATGACTATTAGTGGCGTTCATAAGCGCCACTAAAAATAAAATAAATGTCGATAATAACCTTTAGCGGCATTCGCTTGCATGCTGCTACTAACGCCGCTAATACTAGTGTCACAATACTATTAGCAGCGTTCAAACCAAAAGTGCTGCTATTAATACCCTATTAGCGGCATTTTTAAACGCTACTAATAAGTGTCGCTAAAAACTACACCTGAAGATACTAAACGCCGCTAATAGTTCCTTATTAGTGGTGCACACATGAACGCTGCAAATGATGCCATAGTAGTAGTGCACCCATGAACGCTGCTATTAATGGCCTATTAGCCGCGCACGCATGAACGCCGCTAATAATATCTATTAGCGACGCACACGTGAACGCACTAATAATGGACTATTAGTGGCATACATTATGCGCCACAAATAGTCCATTATAGCGGCGCACAATGTGCGTAGCTAATAATGTTTTTACATTTTTTCAAGAACCTACAATTTTTACATTCAATTTTCACCTTTTCAAACTTGGGGCATCAATAATATAATACAATCACATACATAACAACAAAGATATCAAATTCATGCCATAAATAAAATAAAAGTTAATTACAAATACAAACTACAAGTACAAATTCAAATTCGTGCAGTAAATTAAAAATTGTTACAAATGTACAAATTAATGTTAGAAAAAGAAGAAGGAGAAAATATGTCGGCCCATCCGAGTCCATCTTCTTGCCTACCCAAGAATCCAGTAATATGAAAAGATAAATTCACAATTATTAGTTGTGAGTAAAAAAAATATTAAGAAAAATTATAAAATTACATATTTATTTTGCATAAGTTACAAATCGGGCATCTGTTTTAAAAGTTTGAGCACATGTATTTTACTATTTTTGAGTTGTGTGAATGGTTTGGTATTGGTTTGACGATTTTTGGGCATTTTAAGCGGTCGAAGGCCCAAAACGGACCATTTTTGACACTTAAGTCTTTTATTTTTGCATGAGTTGCAAACCAAGCATACAAATTATATTTTGTGAGTTTGAGTACATGTAGTTTACTAGTTTAGAGGTTTGTGGGTTAGTTTGATGGTAGTTTGATGATTTTTTGGCATTCTGGGCTGTCAAAGACCCAAAACGAGCTATTTTTGACACTTCAGTCACTTTTTTTTGCATAAGTTGTAAATCGGGCATCTAAATTGGGTTTTGTAAGTTTGAGCATGTTTATTTTACTAGTTTAGAGGTTTGTGAACTGGTTTGGTGGTATTTTGACAATTTTTGGGCATTTTAGGCAGTCGAAGGCCTAAAATGGCCCATTTTCGACACTTAGTCACTTTGTTTCGCATAAGTTGCAAACTGGGCATCTGAAAAGTGTTTTGAAAGTTTGAACACGTGTATTTTACTATTTTAAAGGTGTGTGAAATGGTTTGGTGGTGGTTTGATGGTTTTCGGGCATTATAGGCAGTCGAAGGCCCAAAATGAGCCCTTTTTGAAACTTAAGTCCCTTATTTTTGCATAATTTACAAACCGGGCATCCAAAATGTTTTTTTTTTTTCAAGTTTTAACACGTGTAGTTCACTAGTTTAGAGATGTGTGAACTGATTTGGTGGTGTTCTGATGGTTTTCGGGCATTTTGGGCAGTCGAAGGCCCAAAACAGGCCATTTTCGACACCTAAGTCTCTTATATTTGCATAAGTTGCAAACCAGACATCCAAATTGTGTTTTGTAAGTTTGAGCATATGTATTTTACTAGTTTACAGGTGTGTGAACTGGTTTGATGATGGTTTGACAATTTTCAGGCATTTTGGACAGTCGAAGGCCCAAAATGGGCCGTTTTGGACACTTAAGTCACTTTTCATGCATAAGTGAAAAACTGGGCATCCAAAATGTGTTGTGTAAGTTTTCAAATGAGTATTTTACTAGTTTAGAGGTGTGTGAACTGGTTTGGTGGTGTTTTGATTATTTTCGGGCATTTTGGGTGGTCGAAGGCCTAAAACGGGCCATTTTCGACACTGAAGTCCCTTATATTTGCATAAGTTGCAAAACGGGCATCTAAAATGTGTTTTGTAAGTTTAAGCATGGGTATTTTCCTATTTTAGAGATGTGTGAAATGTTTTGGTTGTGTGTTGATGGTTTTCAGGCATTTTGGGCGATTGAAGGCCCAAAACAGGTCATTTTCGACACTTAAGTCATTTTTTTTTTTTTTTTGCATAAGTTGCAAATCGAGCATCTAAAATACGTTTTGTAAGTTTGAACATACATATTTTACTAGTGTAGAGGTGTGTAAACTGGTTTGGTGGTGTTTTGATGGTTTTCAGGCATTTTGGGCAGTTGAAGGCCCAAAATGGGCCATTTTCGACCCTTAAGTCCCTTATATTTACATAAGTTGAAAACAGGGCGTCTGAAGTGTGTTTTGTAAGTTTGAAGATGTTTATTTTAATATTTTAAAGGTGTTTGAACTGGTTTGGTGGTGGTTTGATGATTTTCGGGTATTTTAGGCGGTCGAAGGGCCAAAAACATGTCATTTTCGACACTAAAGTCACTTATTTGCAATTGTTGCAAACCGGACATCCGTAACGTGTTTTTTAAGTTTGGTCAAGGGTATTTTACTAGTTTAGACGTATGTGAACCGGTTTGGTGGTGTTTTGACCATTTTTGGGCATTTTGGGCAGTCGAAGGCCCAAAACGGGTCATTTTCGACACTTAAGTCCTTTATATTTGCATAAGTTGCAAATCAGGAATCCAAATTATATTTTTTATGTTTGAGCACCTAAATTTTACTAGTTTAGAGGTGTGTGAACTGGTTTGGTGATGTTTTGACCATTTTTGGGCATTTTGGGCGGTTGAAGGCTCAAAACGGGCTCTTTTTGACACTTAAGTCCTTTATTTTTGACACATAAATTGTAGTTGATTTATGCATTATTTACTAGATTTTAAACTTACCAAGATTGAGATGGGTCACCTTGTTTCCTTAGTAGTGTCTGCACAATCTCCTTAAGATGGGAGAACCGCTGCTCCAACTCTGTGTTGCAGCGCTCTGATGCCTCGGTCCTCTGTGTGGCTGCCTAGACTCTCGCATCGCTATCAACAGAAAATGATGTTGGTGTAGGCTGGACACCAGCCCCTAAGCTGCGGACCTATCCATGCCTCCGGCCCAAAATGGCCTCGCGTATCTGGTCATCGGTTATCAGGTTCTCCCTTAGAGGTCAGTTGCGCACTCCTCTAGACCATATCCTCCTAAAAATTGATAAATGTTATGTTATATTTATTAGAAATTTAAAAAAAATCTAAATTTAGTAATAGTGGTATGTATAGGTTAAAAACTTATGTATAACCGCTGCGACTTTAAGTCCACCCAACCCTTCTATAGGTTAAAGTGAATCCTATGCTAGAGATCAATGAGGCTGGGAAATGCACCGGTGTCTAGGTCTCATTGCAATAATTATAACACTATTAAGTTAGATTTAGAAAAGTCGTATTTCTAATACAAAAAAAATATAAAAAATTATAATTACCATATCATGCATATGGCGTACAAATAAACGTGATTCACTGCAGTGATTCACGATCTGCTTGCTCCCACTCTCTGCATTTCTTGCACTAACCACCTGTACATTAAATTCAACATTGTTAGTATATATATATAATAAATTTTTCTAAGACTATTAATTGTGTTATTTGATTACCTTGAATTCGTTAGTGTCCCACCAGTTACAAAGGAGAACCCAAGCCTCCTACGACACCCCTTTATAAGGCTTTCTGCAAGGGTCTCTACCTGCATCGACCTCCTTCCTATAATGCACATGCAGCTTATGGCGGTAATCCCTGAAGCGAACCCCAAGGTAGTTGTCTATCGCCTTTCGCACACACAGTAGATGTAGGTCAATATCAAATTTCTTCTGCAAAATCATTTCACATTAAAATTAGAGTATAGATTCATTACATATGTAAATAATAAATGGAATAAAATAATAAAATACATACTAAAATGTGATCATGGAGCTTTTGTCGTTGCTCCTCGGTGACGTTATGCTAGTCTCTGATATGAAGTGGCGCACAAAGTCGAAAAATGATGCCGATCTTAGTAGCAAACTCTTGTGCCCACCCACCAACGGGCCTACTAAATCCCTCCGGGATCTCGATGCAAAGGTGGGCACCCCTAAATGCATCCTTATGTCACTGTAATCTGCTGTTCTTCGACCTACCGCGCCCACGTTTAGGCTTGGAGGTCGAAGCTATTTGAAGAAATACTAAAGAAATAATTAGTACCAAAAATATATAAATATGAATTAAAAAACAATAACATACCAGTAGTAGTAGCAGTAACATCAGCATTAGTAGGCGTAGGAGCAAGAGTAGGAACAAAAGCAGAAGCAAGTGTAGCTGAACTTGATGAGGAAAGGCAAGTACCTATCATCAGCATAGGGGTTGATGGGTCTGGCCTTGGGGTAGTGGGTAGTCGGCGACATGCACGTGGACCTGCCATATCTACAAGTAGAAAAATAGTTGAAAATACGTGAAAAATTAACTGAATAAATTAATATTTAAAATTTAACATGTAATACCTACAAAAATTATTCGTCAAAGTCTGTATCATCATCTGTTCCAAAATTTCTTTATTATCAGAACAATACTCTAATAACATGTCATCATCAAAATCACTTTCATCATCATCATCATCATTGATGAATGCTACATCCCTCATATCTAAATGCACGATATTTAGGAAGACATCAACTATGACATGATCGGGTTCTACGTCAGTCCTATTCAGCTGGAACATGGGCGTCGCATGCACTTGATCATGCTGGACAATACCATCATAGGCCGATTGAAACTCTTCTTGTAGTGCCGTATCATTTCGGTCTAAATCTTCCTTCCTATCCGAAAGTTCGACTACATTATACACATTTTTAGGTTGTATTTTCTATACAACATGCCATTCACCTCTTATTTTTATGTCCTTTAAATAGAATACTTGTTTGGCTTATGAAGCCAATCCATAAGGATCATCCTTAAGTGTTGTTTGGGACATATTAACACTTATGAAGTGTTTATCAGCTTTCATTCTAGTCTTTTTGTTGCTAACATCCCACCAATTATATTTGAACAAATATATCGAGTTAAGCAAGTAACGTATCTTCTATGACACCATAGTAGTCCAGGCTTTGTCCTGCTTCATACCTCAACCATGACACCACTATTTTGTTCGATGGTGCACCTCACATTGCTTTGTGTGAAAGCGAACACCATCAACAATGCAACCGGTGTATCGAAATATCCTTTCATTCAGGCCCATGCCAAGGCATATAGTTGATCGTACTCATCAGACAATCCTTAGTTACGTAAGAGCTTTATCTATTAGGATTTAAAGTAGAAAAATAAATAAATACACCATTCATACGACAAAACACGTAATGTTCGTATATTCTGATTGAACACCGCTAGGCCAAATCATGGTTGCGACAGACATCTATCGGAATTTCGTTCTTCATGACTAAACCTCGTGTCACGACCCGTAACCCATTTTGTATGGATTAGGCATCCACGACTGGGGCAGAGACCTATGAGTTGTTCCCCGCTAAAAGATCTCAAACACTATTTTATGAAACATTAATGCATGTCATGACATTAGATAATATAGTATCATCATCAGAGTACAGTTATATAGAAGCAAATGTTTTGTTACAAATCCCCAAATACAAAAACATACCCAAGACGTGGACATATAGGAGAACTAAGACTATACTACGCTTAGTCTATTACAATGATAGCAAAAGCGTCTACCATTAGTTACAAAAGGACGATCTGTGGTAAAATGTGGCGTCTACTCGTTATACGTGCTCTATGGTGTTTTTGCAGTATCTTATCCGAAAAAAAAAAACATATTTGGGGTGAGCTAACTTAGCTCAGTAAGTAAATTCCCTTGCTCTGCCATGGGTTAGGGTTAGTCCAAACAGAAGGATATGAACAAGGGCAAACAAAGATATAATGTCATAATAGCAAATCACCAAAAGTGTGAATCAATAGAAGTGACCCGTGGGTCCAAAAGGCACATCCTAGGATAGTATGATACAGAATAACAAATCAATGATATAGGAAGTTAAATTGACTATATCACACACACTCAAGGTCTTAGCTTTAGGTTGAAGTATATGCTTAACTCTTGCTTGACAAATTGCTAAATTTTTTATTGATTTTCCTGCTATCTTTGATGTTAAAAGAGTGTGATACTAGTTATGACATCTAATTTCAGATCATGGCTTGGTGAGTGATGAGATTTTTCTATGGAGTCTAATTGATATTGTCTATATTGTTTATTTTATTTTCTTGTTGTTTGAGGACAAACCAAGTTTTAAGTTTAGGAGTGTTTGATAACTTACATAATTTAGAATATTTTATCACTTCTAAACTTTAAACTTTAGTCTAATTTTATTTATTTTCTAATTGATTTTAGGCTTCATTTAAATTTTATTTCATATTTGAAGAAATTGGAGATCCTAATTTTAGCAACCCATCGTCTATGAATTCTCTCTGATTCAATGACAAGGCACTTTGAAAAATAAAAGCCAGGAGAGAATTGGACACTAAACGTACACTAAAGTGAGATATTTAGAAGTCCTGCATCAGAAGATAACATAAAAGGGAAAGGTTTTTGCAATCTAGAAGGAAAGAAAAAAAAGAAGTGGTGCAGTAGGGAAGAAAAAAGAGAATGAAAGCAGTAGAGAAGTGGCACAGCAAGAGAAGAAAAGAAAGAAGAAAATAAAAAATAAAGAGAAGAAGCGGTGCTGCATCGGAAGAAAAAAAAAAAAAGAAGAGAACATCGGTTGGGACTTGAAGAGTGGCTGGGATTGCGATGAGTATTTTTTAGTGTTCATTTTCTCCCATTCCTCTTAGAAAAAATTATGGTGAATTCGTTTATGTTGAATTTAATTTTTAGCATGAACTAAATTTTCTTTATTCTAGGAAAATGATATAATCTAGTCTCGAACTATGCTTGATTTTCTATGCTAATTTGAAGTAATTCTCTTTCATGTTTGTCTGATTTATTCTGAGCTTATCGCTTCTGATTAACTGGCCATTAATTAAATGATTTTGATCTTGTGATTTGCTATCGAAAGAAGGAATTATAGGATAGATCTTGGATATTTCAGCATAGGTGAATATAGAGATCGAAAGACTTGTATAAACCTATGTAGTATTAAAATCATTGGTCTTATTGCTTTCTTGCTTTATTAATTTTCATACTCTTGTGTAAAATGATGAACAAGAATAATTTTCAATTGACCGTTGAAAGAGGTTTTTGGATGAATTGGAGATTTGCTAAC